>JAODPA010067359.1:0-10598 GCA_025585075.1 Nepenthes mirabilis | reverse complement strand
TATCAGTTATTGGATCACAGATAATCCAACTGCTGAGGTTGCATGGCAGGTATTACACATCACATCTCCTCTTGACATGCGCACACGTACTTGTGGGATTCTCACAAGTAACATATATAGTATTACTAAAAGATAATAAACATATTAACATGCAATTTTAAGTAAGCTTCTGTTAATATTCAGCTTAGCTCTTAATCACAGTGATGAAGTTCATTGTTTAAGTAGCCAATGCTTTCTCTGATACTATTCATTGCAGGCCGAATTCATGATGTTAAAAAATGACTGGATAAAGGTCTTGTATTTGATCGGATTCAGAATAAATAAGAAAAAAAAAATAACAAAATTGAGGGGCTGAGAAATCAACAGAGGGATGACAGATCTTGAGGAAAATTTCTCTCATTTTGAAAGGAACTCATTCAATTTTTAACAGCCTGTCTAAAAAATTGCTCATCTAAGCTTGTGAGTTACTCACGAATAGAGAATTATTTACTTTGTAGTGAAGAATAAGTTTTATTAAGAAAATTACTAGATTTTTACTCCCTCTCTTCTCTTGCTTGTGCTCTTTAAAAATAAATTTTCCTTTTTTGGAAAATATGACAAGGTAGTTGAAGGCATGCTATTTAGAAATCAACTTTCATTTATTCTTTGTTGACCACCTTGCTTTGGAACTAATGCATACATGAATTAATGTTCTATTCAAGGAAATTATTACTCGTGACGGGATTCAAGTCCAAATATAAGGAACATGATTATACTGTTGGGATAGATGGCGTCCGACTACCATCACAAAATAAATATAGTAAACAGGATGAGAAAGAAGAAAATAAACACATGAGTTTTACATGGAAAACCGTTCACAAATTGAAGGAAAAAACCACGGAATAATCCGTCTACTAAACCAATTGCACTATATGAAGTTGGGAACAATTCTTCATGGTTATACAGACACAGAGAAAGAAAAATAGAAAATAGAATACAAGCAATACAAAGAATACACACTTTGTTTTTCACTCACTATTCCCTCGCTTTTCTTCACTGTTTTTCCCTCTCTTAATCTTCAACACACTTGGAACAACAATTTATCAAAGTGCTCTACTTCGCTCTATCAATACAGGCGTATATATTGAGAAAATCTGAAGAATATTCTATTCACCTGACAAAATCTATCATTGCCAACAATGAGTATACTTTGTACAAAAACGGTTCCTTCATATTCTCCTAAGATTGTACATGCTCAGAAAATTTTCTGAGTTGGCACCCTTCTGGATACTCTGGTGGACGGCCAACATTTCATTGTTCGTGTTCTTCACAAGGCCGGTCAACACCCCGTTGACCGTCCTCTCCATATAGCCGGTCAATGCCTCTATTGACCGGTCATTGTTGCCCATCCAGAAAACTTTCGGTCAACTATGTTGACAGAAATTTCTTGTACATAGTTCGTCCAGAGCTTCCGGTCAACGGAATTCCTTGTGCATAGTCCGCGGATATTCAATAACACACAAGAGCCTTGTACTCCATCCGAGTCTTTTGGCCATTAGGACTTCCACACGGAAGTGACCCTCAACAAATTTCCCCTCATGACCATAGGGAAGTTAAGTCTATTAGCCCAGCCAGCTTGCAGCAAATTTTATTCTTACCTTTTGGCAAAATCTTGGTCAATATATCCGCCACATTCTTTTCAGTACCAACATTCTCTAGTGACAACAAACCTTTCTTAATAACGTCTCTCACCTAATAGTATTGAATGTCAATGTGCTTTGATCTAGAATGGAATGAAGAGTTCTTGCTGAGATGTATGACACTCTAACTATCACAAAGTACCTTATATATTTTCTGTCTGAGATCTAGTTCTTGAATGAACTTCCTCATCTACATCTCTTTACAAACTTCTATTACTGCGATGTAGTCGACCTCAATAGTTAAAAGGGCGACGTACTTCTACAGCTTGGATTGACAGAAAACTGCACCTCCAACAAACTTCAATAAGTATCCCGAGGTGGACTTACGACTGTCAATATCCCCAGCCATATAGCATCCGAGTAGTCTACCAACTGAGGTTTGTTATTTCCAAGATACAGGCCCTTTTGAAAGTTTCTCGGATGTATCTCATGATCCACTTGACTGCGGACTAGTAGTCCTTTCTTGGGTTTGATAGAAATCGACTAATTGTACCAACAGTATGTGCTATGTCCGGCATTGTGCATACCAGGACATATATCAGGCTTCCCACAATTGAGAAATAAGGAACCCCTTTCATGTATGCATTCTCTTCGTCCGAGGATGAACACTGGCGAGTGCTCAGCCTGTGATAGTTTGCTAACGGTATGCTCACTGACTTTGACTTGTTCATGATGAATCGTCGGAACACCTTCTCAATATAACTTTCTTGATACAGCCATAATTTTCTTGCCTCTCGGACATGGACAATTCTGAAGCCAAGTATTTGTTTCACCGACCCCAGGTCCTTCATGGCAAACGATAGCCCAAATTGTTCCTTCAATTTCTTTATTCTAGTACTATTACGTCCAACAATCAACATGTCATCTACGTATAGGAGAAGAACAACAAAATTATCCTTGAAAAATCTCTGTGTAAATATACAGCGATCACAAGTAGTCCACCGGTACCCTTAACTAATCATAAGTAACTTGAATTTCTTGTACCACTGTCTAGGAGTCTGCTTCAATCTGTACAGGCTCTTCCTCAGGCGACAGACAAATCGTTTCTTCCCCTTAACCTTTAACCCTTCGACTGTTCCATGTAAATTTCTTCCTCGAGTTCACCATAGAGAAAAGCCGTCCAGACATCTATTTGCTCGACTTCAAGATTCTGAGTAACAGCCAAACCCAACACAACCCTTATGGAGGATATTTTTACCACCAGAGCAAAAATCTCATCAAAATCAACCTCTTTCCGTTGATTAAAGCCTTTTACCACCAACCGCACATTGTACCTTGACAGTGTGGTATTTTCATCAGTTTTTAAACGGAAGACCCACTTATTCTTTAGAGCTCTCTTTTCTTTAGATAACTCGGTCAAATTAAAGGTGTGATTTTCATGGAGAGAACTAATTTCATCTTTCATGGCTTCCAACTATCTCTCCTTATTCTCATCCTTTATAGTCTCTTCAAATGTCTCAGACTCTCCAGCAGGACATACTCATTAGGAGACAGACGGGCAGTCAGCCGTTTGTTTTGTGAGGATCGTCTGAAGGTAATATTATTGGCCGGTTGAGGAGTGACTTCATCCTGATCCTCGTCCGGTACCGTCACGGCCTCGTAATTGTCCTTGGCCATATTAGGGCTAGTGCCCTTGTCCTGTAGAGCCTCTGGATGAACAATTTTAACACTCAATTTGGTCTTCCTGCCAATGTCATCAATCATTTTATCCTCAACAGAGGTCACTCCTTTGACCGGACAAATCTTCTCTCAGCTAGTTTATAAAATCTATAGTCCAACTCATCTTTTCTATATCTCAGAAAGATGCACTGCATCATTTTTTGCTCTAACTTTGTCATTTCATTCTTTGGGATATGAACAAAGACTTTACATCCAAACACTCGTAGATGGTCATAAAATGGCTCATTGCCTGACCATACCTTCTCCGGTACGTAACCCTTCAAGGGTTTATTGGGCGACCTATTGATGATGTAGACTACCGTCTTCAGTGCTTCGTCATAAAAGAATGCAGAAAGCTCGACTTCAGAACGCATATATCGTACTCGCTTCAAAAGCGTGTGGTTCATCCGCTCGGCCACGTCGTTCAGCTGTGGCATTTTTGATGGTGTTTTCTGATGCCTAATGCCATGAGACCGGCAATAGATATCAAAAGGCCCTATACACTTACTGTAATTATCACTTCGGATGGCCTTCAATTTCTTCCCTGTTTGACGGTTAACTAGCGTATGAAATTGTTCAAATATATCGAGGACTCGATCCTTGATTTTTAGTGGGTAGACCCATAACTTTCTGAAACAATTATCAATAAAAGAAATAAAGTATTGGGATCCACTAAACGACTTCTCCTTGAATGGTCCACACACATCTGTGTGAATGAGATCAAGTATATCTACTTTGATAGAAGACGAGTTTCCATTGAACAAGACTCTCCGTTGCTTGCTAGCCAAACAATGAGGACACGTTCTCATTTCGTCATTCTTTACTCTAGGGATAAGGTCCTTCCTGGCCAGATGACACAGTTCACGTTCATTCATGTGGCTTAACCTCCTGTACCACGAGTCCTCGGACTCCTTACTGATTACAGCATTCACGTCCTCAACCACTGCACAGGCCTTCATCACATATACGCCGGAGCTCTTTTTTCTCTTACCACAACAAGAGATCCTCTAGTCAGTTTTCACACCTTCACAAAAGGTATTACAGTAGTCTTAATCATCCTATCGACCGGTTGAGATTATATTTAGTAGGATGTCAGGAACATGATGTATATCCTTCAACATCAATTTCGTTCCATTATTGGTGACCAAAATAACATCACCTATGCCAACAATTGTGGATGCTCCTTCATTTTTCATCCTTAGCACTCCAAAGCCTTCTGAAGTATAGGATGTGAACAATCCTCTTCTAGACGTGGCATGCAGAGAAACGACAGAGTCAACCACCTAGCCGGACTCGTGGTCTATCAGGCTTGCCATATTTTCTTTACATTTCAACAGGAGGTCGCCTCCTATGACCACTAAGATCGAGGACATTTTCTCTCCTCGTCCCTTATCTCCTTTCTCTTTCTCTGTATTTTCATACTTTCATTTGAAGTAGTGCTTCTTGATGTGGCCCTTATTATCATAGTGATGGTACTCAAGGTTTTGATACATTGATCGTAATTTGTTACGGCCTTTCTCTCCAGATTTTTGACTGCGTCCTCTACTTCTTCCCCCGGACTCGGTCACAAGTACTTCAGAATGAGAAGATGCTGAGGTCTCTTGTGACCGCCTTGACTCATTCATAAGTAAGGAAGCAATAAACTCGTCTAACTGCAGTATATTTTTTTCAAATAATAAAGTTGTGACGATGTGGTCATAATAGGCTGGCAGAGAGGCCAATAATACCAATATCTTGTCCTCTTCCTTAATTTCCTCATTAAGGGTGGATATCTGCGTCAATATCCTGTTAAACTCATCCAAATACTTCTCAAAACTCCCACCTTTTGATAATCGGAGGCCATAAAATTGCTTCTTTACATGTAACCTGGTTGTCAAGAATTTAAACTTATATCTACTCTCTAACTTTTTCCAAACCTTCGCTGGGTCAGTCAGTCCAGGGACCTCTTGGAGAGTGTTGTCCGCCAGGCATACTTTGATAGTACAGTTAGCAAGATTTCTTTTATTTTGTCATTCTTCATCAGTCCGATTTTTAGGCTTTTCATATTTCTTCTTCAGCGCTTTTACTGTCCTTTCTTTGGTTAGGATATTCTACATCCTTTCTAGCTAGAGGATGAAGTTACCCTATCTGTTGAATTGCTTCACACTAAATGGTAGATTCTTCGAAGACGACAATACCATTTAGACAGAGTTCTCAATCTATCTTTGATACCACTTGTTGGAATAGATGGCGTCCGATTATCACCACAAAATAGACACAGTAAAAGGAATGGTGAAGAAGAAAATGAACACATGAGTTTTACGTGAAAAATCTTTCACAAATCGAAGGAAAAAACCACGGGATATTCCGTCCACTAAACCAATTGCACTATATGAGGTTGGGAATAATTTTCCACGGTTACACAGACACAGAGAAAGAAAAACTGAAGAACAGAGCACAAATAATACAAAGAACACACACAATATGAGGCTCAGAAAATTTTCTGAGTTGGTACCCTTTTGGATACCCTGGTGGACGGCCAACAACACCTCGTTGACCGTTATCTCCACATAGCTGGTCAATGCCTCTGTTGACCGGTCATTGTTGCCCGTCCAAAAAACTTTCGGTCAACATAGTTGATCGAAATTTCTTGTGCATAGCCTGTCGAGAACTTTTGGTCAATAAAGTTGACCGGAATTCATTATGTATAGCCCACGGACATTCAGCAACACACAAGGGCCTTGTACTCCGTCTGAGTCTTCCGGCCATCAGGATTTTCACACGAGAGTAACCCCCAACACATACACACTATAAATAATAAAATTAAGAGCCCTAGACTTTTATCATAAATTATCAAATTTGATATTTATGTCAGTATATACTCAAAAAATCAAAGAAAAAAAAAGAGATTATTAAATTATTAAGCTTTGCTATAAAAATCCTGTCTTTAACCAAACGATAGCAAGAGGGCCAAGCACTTAGGTGGGCTCAGTGAGAAATGAGGAGACCTTTGGGGGTCAAGTCCTTGATGGCCTTTGTTCCGAGAGATATTTGGTGTTAATTATCATATATCAAACTATGTCTTTTCCCTGAGAATCCTCTGATCTTCATAGATTCTCCCTTCCATTTGAGGAGGCCAAATGTCCTGGGGGCTTTTGTGGACTAACTAAATGCCCTCTGGGGGATGTTCAATTGGGACTTTGTGATTATTGAGAGATTGAGTTATTTTGCTTTTTACCTCCTCCTTTCCAAAGAGTGAGAGATGGAGAGGGTTAGAGTAAGAGAGAGAGAAAGGAAACACATACACATACAAATTTTTCCTTCTTTGTTTCATGTGTTGAATCCTCATAAATAAGAAGAGGCGATATTTTTATAGGCTAAAGGCTAAAAGTAGCACTTAGAAAATCATTGAAAGCAAATTAGTTACGTATTTTGGGTCAAAAAATAACCGCACTTGTATCTAAATTTTCTCCTGACAGTGTTGCCCTATCCTATCCCATATCCCCTAATCAATCTTCTCCTCATAGTTGTTAGGAGCATTTTTTGGTATGCCAAGCAATCAAGGTTTGAATCATCCCATTGGCCATTAGAGGACCAATGCTTAATGCCCGCAGTTAGATGTCGATGTGTTCACTTGCTATTGAGTTGGTCTCCTCGTGCCCTTGGACATAGCTTCAGTTCTCAAATCAGGTCGATAGTGAGCATGAAGAGCCAAGGAGGCTCATCAAGTTGGTAAATTCTATGGTTCTATGTTTGAGACACGCCTATGCCCAACACTAGTTCCCAACTTCTAGGACTATGCCCTAGTCCAAGCAGCTACTTTAATGAGGATTTGCCTCAGTCCCTTCCTTCCACGAGACTTGAAAGACCCTTGACTATGAGCATAATTACCTTGCCTCATTGCCACCTAGTGTCTTCTCGACTTCCAAGATTTTTTTTCGAATTTTGACGTAATGCCAGGGCACTGCTAGCACTTCGGCTGCTTCCACGCCTTGCTATAAATGGGTACTCATTAGCTTGGTTAGGGTTCACACCATCTTTGTCAATCTTCTCCGGTTTCCTTCTTGATTAGAGCCTACTTTTATTAGGATATAGATCATTCTCATATGAAAAATATTATTATTACGCGCAACGATATAGCCTGATTACAAACATGTGACCTGAAGATGAAGAAAAAGATTGAAGTAGTTACATTTTGTCGAAATGAACAAATCTTCGGAGTGAAAATTTTCGAAGTGAATTTTCGGAGTGAAAATTGCCTGAGTGATGAAATTTGTCGAAGTGATTTTTGGTGGCAAAGTTGGGCAGGTGGTCAAATTTGGCATGCGCAAAGAAATCACTTGTAAAATCTAGTGCAGGCAGCAGAGCAGATAGTTGACTTTGCAAAGTTGGTAGCCGACTTTGTAGAACAGGTTAACTGCAAAGGTCAATGAAGGAAAATAACTTTGTAGAATAGGTGGCAGGTTTTATAGTGCACGTGATTGTATTGTAGAGTAGATGCCGCCCGATACATTTATATATATATGTGTGTACATTACTGCATTTAAAGTGTGAAGAAGCAGAAAAATACAAGAAGTCGCCCTTTTGCTCTTATTCTCTATTCTCCGATGGTTTTTGTAATTAAAGGAGTTTTTGTAATTAAAATTTTATATAGTAAAATTTTTATGAATTAAGTGTCCCGTAGTTTTCTCTTTTTTTTATTTAAAGAGGGTTTTCATAAAATTATGTGTTTCCTATTCCTTCCTTTTCTCTGTTATGTATGAGATCATTGTCATCATTCTTTCAAATTTACTGTCTGATCGGTATCCTTTCCCCAATAATTTCTCCAAACATCCTTGATTTTTTTAACCCATGGAGGTTGTCTTCTTTACTAACATCACTGCTTACTTTTCAAGAACGCCCTCTATTTTGTCAGTGTGGTCGGTGATGACACGTTAGACCATGCTCTTGAACCGCTGGAGGATTTTGTTAGAATGCTAATGAATAGGGTTAGGTCCCCCTATTCATAGCCTAGAGGCACTTGGAGCACGCACTCTCAATTGGCTGAAGTGCCCTCAACTTGCAAGTATTGGCCGTTGGACTGTCAACATGTGGCCGCATGTCAACACCCTTGGGAGGGCAAGGTGCAAGGGGCACTGTGACACTGGCCTTGTACGGTGTTGGTATAATATTGCGTTATAACCGTCGGATGGAGATCTAACGTCCATCGCTAATCCTTTTATTTAAAAAATAATATTTTATCTTATTTTTTAATAACAAAAAAATAATAGACATTGGATTATCATCCAATAATTGTGACATGGCACTGTACACGTGCCATATGGAGCCACATTGTAGTGCTCCCATTCTTGGGAGGATAGTGTATCAGACTTGGAGATCTTGTGTCTCCTAGGAAGCTAAATTAGCACTCATTGACAAGGGTCATATCAGTAGCCAAAGGTGTAGGCCTATGAATGACAAGCCAATAAATGGCAAAATAAAGAGAACAAAACAACACACGATCAAGGGGACAAAAGGCTCACTGCAACAAATTCGAGAGAGAAAAAGCCTCACTGCTAAGGAAGGGAAAAGGACTACTTCTGTTCCAATTATATACAAGAAAAGATATGCAAGTATATCAAGAAAAGAGAGCCTAAGTTGAGGCTGCCTAATGCGGATTGGAGCTTTCTCACTCAGCCGTGGAACAAGACTTCGTTAGGGTACAAAGCCAACTTAGAGGCGCTGATACTGGCCGGGAAAGATATCCAACGCAAACTCCAAAGCTGCCTGCCGAGCAGACTTCTAGCACTCTCAGAAGCCCAAAGCACATTGGTCTGCCAAAGTCGACCGATACGTCTCCAAACAGATGAACTCCAACATCTGGCCTTACAGCTCAAATTCCACCTTCCAAAGTGCATGATCCTCGCAGTCCAACGACGTCCTAAGGGACCCAGCCTTGACACAAGGGACTTAAACTGATCATGGCTGACCTTCATGGCCTTCCTGGCCTCCTCAGCCTCACCCTTCAAGAACTCCAACTTGTCCAGGTTCACTTTCCTTTCCTCCTCGGCCTCCCAGAGGGTCACCAAACAATCAATGAGCTCGCCCTCCAAGGTCACAACATGAGAACCAAGCCAAAACTTCTCATGCTTAGCTTCCTCCTTAAGTCGACTGGACTCGGTGACAACAAGATTGCACTGTGCTGATGTGGAGACAACCTCCCCCCTCAGATGGAGGAACTCCTCATTGAGGCTTCGGAGCCTATGCAACTCTTCGTGTTACTCATGCAGCTCAAATAAGAGCACGACAAACTCGTCAGCAACACTCCCGTGAGCCAGCTCAATATTAGAGGGGCAAGAAGCAAGCATAAAAAATAAAGATCCGGTATTAAACAGGTCACAACATAATGAGAACAACTTACCAGAACCCCCAGTTCGCAGACCTACTCCAAAACCTAGTAAAAGATGGGGGTTCATCCTGGACCAATTAGAGATCTCAACCACCATAACTGGATTAGGAGTAAGGGTTGAGGGGCAACAACCTCCTCAGGCCAACCCGGGAGTGGGGCATGGTCGGAAGAAGCAAAAGATTCCTGCTTAGAAGCAGCAGTGCCTGCACTGGTCGCAGGCACCTCATCAGTGAAAACTTCTGCTGCCTCCCTTGGATGAAGCTCATCATCCTTGGCAATGGGTTCAGTTGATTGACTACATAACTTGGATTAGGGAACAGTTGCACCTATACCAGGATTTCTTCAAGACATTATCACATTGACATTGTCAATTTCCATGCAATTGTCATGTCATAAATAATAGCTATCGTCACATCACAAGTTCACCCGTGTACTTGTTTAAGGGATTATTCAATACAAAATTCACCTAGTGTTTTATATCATTGACTTATCATGTCACAGACCAGATAATTAGCCACACTCTCTTGACATGTCCCAATTGGAAATCTCTCCCATGAAGAAATTTCGGTCAACGGAATGTTGACCGGATGGACGGTCTACAAAATGTTGACCGGATGGGCGGTTAACGAAATGTTGACCGGAAGGGATGTCAATTGAATATTGACCGGCTCTTTAAGGCTTTTTTCTGAGCACCTTCCTTGATTAAAGGAGAGTTGGTTGACCTGCCTATTTAGGTAACCTTGGGAACCCATAACCTTCATTCACAGCAGGCATGCGCCGTCTTCTGCCAGGCTGTTGCATGCCTCTTGGGAATCGTGCACCTATCAAGGATAAACGTGCTGGCTTCGGTGGCTGATATTATTGTATATATATGTGTATGTGTGCATATAAAG
>JAODPA010067358.1:0-33492 GCA_025585075.1 Nepenthes mirabilis | reverse complement strand
AAAATACACAAAACATCGAAAGAGAACGAGAAGTGGGTATGAGAACACTTGCCTCGACGCATGCTTTCACCTTTATACCTGGCTTTCGGGCGAAATCGGACTCTCGGGCTCGATCTCCTTCCTTCTCTCTCTAGTCGCACCCCTCTCTCTCTCCTCAAAACCCTTGGGCACCAGAAAAAATGAGGGAGAAAGACGTTCGGCGCGAATATATACTGCGCCGGCCGCTCGAGCGGCCGGCGAGCGGCCAGCGAGCGGCCAGCCACCGCTCGAGCGCCCTTCGAGCGGCTGGCGAGCGGCCAGCCACGGGCCAGTTCTGGTTCCTCCGCTCGAGCCTCGGCTCGAGCGCCCAGCAGGCGCGAGCCTGCTGGCAGGGCTTCGGCAGCCCGGACCCGAATAATTTCCCGATTTTTCTTCCGATACCAAACCTTAATCATCCCAAAGGATTAGTATTGATCATTAACATACTAATCACCTCATAATTGTCGGGTTCACAAATCCGAAATCTCACACACCTCCTGCTTTTTAAACCTAAAATTGTATTAGGGGTGGCTTTATAGTAGTCATAGTGCACATGAGCTCTTTACATACAATAGGTGTGATCCCCTTTTTAAACAATCTATGCATGTGCTGCTTCCACTAAAATTGACGTGCAAAAACCTTTCAATGCACATTTAGTGTACCTATTCAATCTAAAAAGTGTACCGCCGTTTATCATGCACTCATCAGGTGTAGTTCCCTTTTGTTCAATGGAAATGCCATTCTCTTGATCACTCATTGTATGAATTTTGCATGAACATCCAACGAATTTCATTGTATATTTGACACTTAATTGACATTCAGCCATTATTCACATGAACTTCATGCAACCTCCACTGACTATTGTCGCTTACCTGACTTTTAATTGATATTAGACCAACTTTTGCTTAAATCTCACGTGACATCCAGTGACATTTGGTACTCGGTTGACTTTTGACTAACACTCAGCTGACCTTCACAAAACTATTGTACGACCATTCAGTGTCATTTGTTGCTTGGATTACCCTTGAAAGACTGTTGCCTGATCCTCACTTCATCTTTTCTCTTTTCCCTCTTTTTTCCCTTATCTTCTTTATGTGGCACTCTTTACATTAAAATTGTTCTCAAAATCTCCTTCGCATCTCCTTCAATTTAAACCTAAAATTGTATCAGGGTTGACTTTATAGTAGTTATAGTGCACATGAGCTCTTCACATGTAATAGGAGTGGTCCCCTTTTTAAACAATCCATGCTTGTGCTCTTCATGTTCTTGTTCTAGTAAATTGACGCGTAAAACCCCACAATGAACATTTAGTATACCTATTCTATCTAAAAAGTGTGCAGCCGTCTATTATGCACTGATCGGGTATTGTTCAATCTTGTTCATTAGAAATGCATTTCTCTTGATCACTCATTGCTTGAATTTCATATGAACATCTAATCAATTTCGTCACTCAATTGATATTCAATTGACATTCAGCCAATATTAACATGAACTTCATGCGACCTCCACTGAATACTGTTGTGTAGCTAACTTTCAACTGACACTAGAGCAACTTTTACTCAAATCTCACGTGATATCCAGTGACATTTGCTACTTGGTTGACCTTTGACAAACACTCAGCTGACCTTTGCATAACTATTGTTCAACAATTCAGTGTCATTTGTCACTCGGATTTCCCATGAAAGACCCTCACCTGACGCTCACTTCATCTTTTTTCTTTTTTCTATTTTTTCTCTTACCTTTCTTACGTGGCACTCTGATGTTAAAATTGCTCTCAAATTCTTTTTCGCACCTCCTTCATTTTAAACCAAAAATTATATCTGGGGTGACTTTATAGTAGTTGTAGTGCACATGAGCTCTTAACATGCAATAGGCTTGATCCCCTTTTAAAACAATACATGCATGTGCTCTTAATGTGCTAGTTCCATTAAAATTGACGCGCAAAAACCCTTCAATGCAAATTTAGTGTACCTATTCTATCTAAAAAGTGTACAACCGTCTATCATGCACTTATCAAGAGTAGTTCCCTATTGTTTATTGGAAATACCTTTCTCTTGATCACTCATTGCATGAATTTCATATGAACATCTAATGAATTTTATCACTTAATTGACACTCAATTGACATTTAGCCAATATTCACATAACTTCATGCGACCTCCATTGACTAGAGTCGCTTAGTTGACTTTCAATTGACACTAGACCAACTTTTGCTCAAATCTCACGTGACATCCAGTGACATTTGCTTAGTTAACTTTTGACTAACACTCAGTTGACCTTCCCATAACTATTGTATGACAATTCAGTGTTATTTGTTGCTTGAATTACCCTTCAAAGACTCTCGCATGAACCTCACTTCATCTTTTCACTTTTCTATGTTTTTTCTCTTATCTTTTTTTATGTGGCACTCCTTATGTTAAAATTGCTCTCGAAATCTCTTTCGCACCTCGGTCATTTTAAACCTAAAATAGTTTCAGCGGTGACTTTATAGTAGTCATAGTGCACATGAGCTCTACACATAGAATAGTCGTGATCCCTATATTAAAGAAATCAAAGCATGTGCTCTTCATGTGCTGGTTCCACTAAAATTGATGCGTAAAAAAACCCCTCAATGCATATTTAGTGTACCTATTCTATCTAAAAAGTGTACAGCCGTCTATCATGCACACATCAGGTGTAGCTCCCTCTTGTTCATTTGAATTGCCTTTCTCTTGATCACTCATTGCATGAATTTCATCACTTAGTTGACACTTAGTTAACATTCAGCTAATATTCACATGAACTTCATGCGACATCCACTGACTATTGTCGCTTAGATGACTTTCAACTAGCACTACACCAACTTTTGCTTAAACCTCACACGACATCCAGTGACACTTGCTACTCGGTTGACTTTTGAATAACACTTAGCTGACCTTCGCAAAACTATTGTACGACCATTCTGTATCATTTGTCGCTTGGATTACCCTTAAAAGACCCTCGCCTGACCCTCACTTCATCTTTTCTCTTTTTTCTCTTTTTTTTCTCTTATCTTTTTGATGTGATATTCCTTACGTTAAAATTGCTCTCAAAATCTCTTTCGTATCTCCTTCATTTGAAACCTAAAATTGTATCAGGGGTGACTTTATAATAAACATTGTGCACATGAGCTCGTCATATACAATATGCATGATCCCCTTTTTAAACAATCCATGCATGTGCTCTTCACATTCTAGTTCCACTACAATTAACGTTCAAAAACACCTCAATGCACATTTAGTGTACCTATTCTATCTAAAAAGTGCATAGCTGCCTGTCATGCACTCATCAAGTGTAGTTCCCTCTTGTTCATTGGAAATGCTGTTCTCTTTATCACTCATTGCATGAATTTTGCATGAACATCCAATGAATTTCATCACTTAATTGACACTCAATTGACATTCAGCCAATATTAACATGAACTTCATGCGACCTCCACTGACTATAGTCGCTAAGTCGACTTTCAACTAACACTAGACCAACCTTTGCTCAAATCTCACGTGACATCTTGTGACATTTGCTACTCAGTTGACTTTTAACTAACACTCAGCGGACCTTCCCATAACTATTGTACAATCATTCAGTGTCATTTGACGCTCGGATTACCCTTAAAATTCCCTCGCCTTACCCTCACTTCATCTTTCCTCTTTTATCTCTTTTTTCTATTATCTTTTTTATGTGGCACTCGTTATGTTAAAATTGCTCTAAAAATCTCTTTCGCAACTCCTTCATTTTAAACCAAAAATTGTATCGGGGGTGACTTTGTAGTAGTCATAGTGCACCTGAGCTTTTCACATACAATAGGCCAGATCCCCTTTTTGAACAATCCTTGCATGTGCTCTTCATCCGCTAGTTCCACTAAAATTGTTGCACAAAATCCGCTCAGTGCACATTTTGTGTTCCTATTCTATCTAAAAAGTGTACAGCTGCCTATCAAGCACTCATTTGGTGTAGTTCCCAATTGTTTAATCGAAATGCCATACTCTTCATCACTCATTGCATGAAGTTGGAAGGAACATCCACTGGATTTCATCACTTAATTGACACTCAATTGACATTCAACCGATATTCACATGAACATCAAGTGACCTCCACTGACTATCGTCGCTTAGCTGACTTTTAACTGATACTAAACCAACTTTTGCTCAAATCTCACGAGACATCCAGTGACAATTTCTACTCGGTTGAATTTTGACAAACATTTAGCTGACCATCGCATAAATATTGTACAACCATTAAGTGTAATTTGATACTCAGATTACCCTTAAAAGACCCTTGCCAGGCCGTCATTTCATCTTTTCTCATTTCTCTGTTTTTTCTTGTATCATTTTTGAGTGGCACTTCTAATGTTAAAATTGCTCCCAAAATCTATTTCACACGTCCTTTATTTGAAACCTAAAATTGTATCAGCAGTGAAGTTATGTGATGACCCGGCCTTATTCCACTTCATAAAGCGGCCGTCAACCCAAAATTCTTGCCTTAAAATAACAAATGGACATAAAAATTTTCTTTTCAATCATACACAGGATCTCATGAGGCCGGACTGTATAAAGCTGGCCCACCGGTTTGATTTCAAACTTATCCGGCCAACTCTAATGTTAGCCGGACCAAATTGCCCTGAGATGCTTACTAAAAATTATAACTTTTATTCATAACACAGAAACATGCTAACATTAATAAGTTTATAACAGCGAAACAATTTTACAAGTCTCCACAAAATATTAAAATAATTAAACAAGCTCTTCATTGATCAGCTCCGGTTATCAAAGCCATCTAGTCACTTTATAAGGCCTTACTCAACTTCGTCCTCCATGAGCCTTTTGTCATCTGAAAATAACAAGAGTGAGATACAAAGCCCAACAGAATACTCACATGCAGAAAACATAAACATATATACATAAGCGAATATAACTTAGCATACGAAAATCATCATTCTTTAGTTCAGAATTTCCTTAGTTTTTTTCCTTATTATCTTGTCTTCTGAAAACTAATAAAATCATTGAAAATTCTTATCATCTTTAGGGACCGGACGGGAGCGGACAACATCGGGGACGGGTTGTGTGTAACCCCACAACCTAAAGCCGAATCCCCTCATTATGCTCCCCGGGGCGGGAGGTAATGCCTTTAACCCGGCATACGGGGCCGTAGTCCATAGTTCTTATGCCACCAGAAGGTCTCCTCCCGTGGCCCAGGAGGCAATCCTCGAGTGTCACTCCAATAACCTTCATCCATCTTTAACAGCAAGTTTAATGGTGACTCGGTTCATAGTTCTTGTCCTTTAATGGCCATCCTTCATAGTTCGGAAGTCGAAAGTCGTAGAGTTCCACTTGCTGTCCGTATTACATGTATTTTCCATGTTCATAAAAATAGGCCGGAGTTCTTTTTCATACAGAGGGCCGGAGTTCTTAAAGCCAGACTTCTTTTGTCAAAGCCGGAGTTCTTTACAAAGTCGGAGTTCTTTTACATAAAAATCGGAGTTCTTTACAAAGCCGGAGTTCTTTTACATAGCCGGAGTTCTTTTACATAAAAACCGGAGTTCTTTATAAAGCCGGAGTTCTTTTACATAAAAAGCCGGAGTTTTAAAAGTCGGAGTTCCTTTCAAAAGCCGAAGTTCTTTTGTTAAAGGCTGGAGTTCTTATATCATGAGTTGTCATCAAAAGCCGGAGTAAAAGTTGGAGTAAAAAGCCGGAGTTCTCTTTTGTCAAGGTCAAAATTCATTTCAAAACAAAAGGACGGAGTGCAACTTAAAGACGGAGTGCTTCTTTAAAGACGTAAAGGCAGGAGTTCCTCTTCTTCAAAACCGGAGTACTTTTCAAAAGAGGACGGAGTACTTTGTTCATAAAAAGACCGGAGTTCTTTGGACGGAGTTCTTTTCTTTAATGATACAATTATCACAGTTCATTTAAATTGATAGAAAATTCATTCTTCCAGCAGAACAAAATCAAACATCATAAAGTCTTTTCCTTAAACATGCAATTATCGAACAATAATCATACTTCAAGCATCAGATATAAAAGGAACAGAATAACATCATATAAGTTCATATAATATCAGATATACTAGCGTAGAAATCATGCATAATCATGAACTTGAAAACAGGGGTGAGTACTCTTGCCTGAATTTCTTTTACTTCGCGTGGAACCTTTGGTCTCTCCCTTTTCAAAACTCTATTGCGTGACTCATTCTTACTCCTCTGGTTCTATTTATAGACCTTGGCGGCCGTCGTTTGAGTTAGCCACACTAAAGTATATCATTTATGGCTTTTTATTAATTTTTACATTATTACGATTCTTCATTTCTCAACAGTCTCCTTCTTAAATTCCTAGAGTTATTTATGATTTTATGTGTCCAATGAGTTTCCTCATAAATCTCCAGATTAATTGACCTCGTCAGGTACACATTTCTCATTTAATTCTAATCCGGTCAACTTACTAGCATTGACCGGATTACCGTTCTCTTTCCCTTCCTTCCTTTTATGTATGATTTTCGGTCAACATAAAATGTTGACTGGATCAAGCCTTCCGGGCAACACTCGTTGTCCAGAATACGCATTCCGGGCAACACTCGTTGTCCAGAATACGCCTTCCGGTCAACCTTTTACATTGACCGGATTACACCTTCTTCAGGCCTTCCGGTCAACATCTTTTCGTTGACCGGATCACCATCCTTTGCAATTGTTCATGCCTTCCGGTCAACACCTTGTTGACCGGATCACCGTCCTCTGTAATTGTAACTTGACATCGGGGATTTTTCTATATTCTGGGACTTGGCCATTACAATCTCCCCCACTTATAGAAATTTTGTCCTCGAAATTTGACGATCCTCACAATCTCATAATTACAGGTATTCTCTCAGACAAGGATTATGCTAGGAAACCTCAAGCATTTGAATCATCCTAACCCTCATCACAAAACAAATTCTTAGCCTCTCAGAACGACTCAACGCAAACACTTACGGATTTCTTAACCATTGATACAAGGAAGACCTTATAACGATCCCCAAATTTCAAAAGCGACTTACAGTAATGCTGACCAATTTGATTTGATACTTCAAACGAATTCAATGAACTTCCACTTTAGTTCATTCCAAGCTTCAAAAGAATTCGATCACCGGGACCTTAACCTTACTCTTAAATTTTTGAGTCATGGGTTCACAACGCTTACGCTGCGTTACTATGATTTAAACAGTTCTAGGGTAGTCATACTATGAAGACAATTCCAAAATCCTCAAACTACTGCCACATTCCAAGTTATAATCATAACAATCACCCGAAGAGTCAACATAACTTTAAATCATTACTCAGAATCTTAAGATCCCAATTCAAGAACGTGGCATCCTATCACCTAATCATTTGGACTTACTCACGATTCCTCTTTCATATTTCTTACGAAACTTCAAAGACATATAAGTCCAAAAACTCTCAACTTCAATTGCCAACATTGATGCCTACTTTCCCAACGAAAACACCGAGGTTCACTTTCTCAACCTTTAAAAAAGTCTGTCCACACGCCATATTACATGATCAACTATTTTGGCTCTTAAAACTTTAGGTACTGACTGTCTTTAAAGACAATGCTATAAGTTCTTAAAGCTGAGACTTTAATTGCTAATTCTGACTTACATATGGGGTAATACTAATGTGAACATCTCCCCCACTTAAAATCAAAGGTATCCACCTACCATGACGTGAGAGTAACAGAACATTAACGTTTCTCAACGGCATTACATTCCAAGAAAACTTACTTGACCCATCAGTGACCAACCCAAATGACATGATCATCAATTATCCCCATCCGATCTCCGAAAACTATCAACTAGAAGTAATTAGGTGGATCCGGAGTCAAAGAATACATGAATAGAAGTGCCACAAATAGAAAGTGTACCTTCCATTGCTTCCATAGAGGTTTCGGCCTCCTTTGCAGAAATAGCAAACACTTTAGCTAGAATAGGAGGCTTAAATCTTGGGACTTGTTTGGCGAGTGGACAATCCCTGATCATATGTCTAGCCTGGCCACAGTGATAATAGACCCCCAACTTCTTATAGCACGGCTTCCCTTCATGTGATTTTCCGCAATGATCACACGCTTTACTAGTCAGAGTCTGGGAAATTTATACAGATTGGCCCTGCTCCCTACTGTACCCCGATGGTCTTGCTTTCTTAGAAGGGCCTCCACTTGCACTGGCTCTTCAAGTCTGACTAAAACTCCTTTGCCTGAGCAAGGCTCTTCTCTCCAACTCCTTCTCATAGATAATAGCTTTCTCGAGCACCTCTCCATACGTGGCCAACGTTAGAGTTGAGAGATGTCTCATAATATCATCCCTTAGTCCCTGAAAGAACCTCCTAGCCTTCCTTTGTTAGACATGACTTAGTTGATTTCTGAAAGAACATTTTCGTCAGTCAACTAGCCAAGGGTGACTATCATAATCTAATCTATCAAGAGCATGAGTAAACCAACCCCTCCCTTTTTCTGTAACTAATCATGTCCTAAGTTTCTGTGTTGATCCAAATTGACCTAAAGCATCTCAGTTTTCTCTTTGATACCAACTGTGATGACCCGACCTTATTCCACTTCATAAAGTCGCTGTCAGCCCAAAATTCTTGCCTTAAAATAACAAATAGACATAAAAATTTTCTTTTCAATCATACACAGGATCTCATGAGGCCGGACTGTATAAAGCTGGCCCACCGGTTTGATTTCAAACTTGTCCGGCCAACTCTAATGTTAGCCGGACCAAATTACCCTGAGATGCTTACTAAAAATTATAACTTTTAATCATAACACAGAAACATGCTAACATTAAGAAGTTTATAACAGCGAAACAGTTTTACAAGTCTCCACAAAACATCAAAATAATTAAATAAGCTCTTCATTGATCAGCTCCGGTCATCAAAGCCATCTAGTCACTTTATAAAGCCTAACTCAACTTCGTCCTCCATGAGCCTTTCATCATCTGAAAATAACAAGAGTGAGCTATAAAGCCCAGCAGAATACTCACATGCAGAAAACATAAACATATATACATAAGCGAATATAACTTAGCATACGAAAATCAACATGTCTTTAGTTCAGAATTTCCTTAGTCTTTTTCCTTATTATCTTGTCTACTGAAAACTCATAAAACCATTGAAAATTCTTATCTTTAGGGACCAGACGAGAGCGGATAACATCGAGGATGGGTTGTGTGTAATCCCATAACCTAAAGCCGTATCCCCTCATTATGCTCCCTGGAGCGGGACGTAATGCCTTTAACCAGGCATACGGGGCCGTAGTCCATAGTTCTTATGCCACCAGAAAGTCTCCTCCCGTGGCCCAGGAGGCAATCCTCGAGTGTCACTCCAATATCCTTCATCCATCTTTAACAGCAAGTTTAATGGAGACTTGGTTCATAGTTCTCGTCCTTTAAATGCCATCCTTCATAGTTCGGAAGTCGAAAGTCGTAGAGTTCCACTTGCTATCCGTATTACATGTATTTTCCATGTTCATAAAAATAGGCCAGAGTTCTTTTTCATACAGAGGGCCGGAGTTCTTAAAGCCAGACTTCTTTTGTCAAAGCCGGAGTTCTTTACAAAGCCGGAGTTCTTTTACATAGCCGGAGTTCTTTTACATAAAAACCAGAGTTCTTTATAAAGCCGGAGTTCTTTTACATAAAAAGCAAAAGTTCCAAAAGTCGGAGTTCCTTTCAAAAGCCGAAGTTCTTTTGTTAAAGGCCGGAGTTCTTATATCATGAGTTGTCATCAAAAGTTGGAGTAAAAAGCCGGAGTTCTCTTTTGTCAAGGCCGGAGTTCATTTCAAAACAAAAGGACAGAGTGCAACTTAAAGACGGAGTGCTTCTTTAAAGATGTAAAGGTCGGAGTTTCTCTTCTTCAAAATCGGAGTACTTTTCAAAAGAGGACGGAGTACTTTGTTCATAAAAAGATCGGAGTTCTTTAGACGGAGTTCTTTTCTTTAATGAAACAATTATCACAGTTCATTTAAATCGACGGAAAATTTATTCTTCCAGCAAAACAAAACCAAACAACATGAAGTCTTTTCCTTAAACATGCAATTATCGAACAATAATCATACTTCAAGCATCAGATATAAAAGGAACAGAATAATATCATATAAATTCATATAATATCAGATATACTAGCGTAGAAATCGTGCATAATCATGAACTTGAAAACAGGGGTGAGTACTCTTGCCTGAATTTCTTTTACTTCGCATGGAACCTTTGGTCTCTCCCTTTTCAAAACTCTATCGCGTGACTCATTCTTACTCCTCTGGTTCTATTTATAGACCTTGGCGGCCGTCGTTTGAGTTAGCCACACTAAAGTATATCATTTATGGCTTTTTATTAATTTCCACATTATTACGATTCTTCATTTTTTAACAGTCTCCTTCTTAAATTCCTAGAGTTATTTACGATTTTATGTGTCCAATGAGTTTTCTTATAAATCTCCAGATTAATTGACCTCGTCAGGTACACATTTCTCATTTAATTCTAATCCGGTCAACTTACTGGCATTGACCGGATTACCGTTCTCTTTCCCTTCCTTCCTTTCATGTGTGATTTTCGGTCAACATTTTATGTTGACCCGATCACGCCTTCCGGGCAACACTCGTTGTCCGGAATACGCCTTCCGGTCAACCTTTTACGTTGACTGGATTACACCTTCTTCAAGCCTTCCGGTCAACATCTTTTAGTTGACCGGATCACGATCCTTTGTAATTGTTTACGCCTTTCGGTCAACACCTTGTTGACCGGATCACCATCCTTTGTAATTGTAACTTGACATCGGGGATTTTTCTATATTCTAGGACTTGGCCATTACACGTTATAGTTGCCATAATGTACATGAGCTCTTCACATACAATATGCGTTATCCCCTTTTTAAACAATTCATGTATGTGCTCTGCAAGTGCAGGTTCCAATAAAATTGATGCACAAAAACCCTCAATGTACATTTTGTGTACCTATTCTATATAAAAAGTGTATAGCCGTCTACCAAGCACTCATCAGGTGTAGTTCCCTCTTGTTCTTTGGAAATGCCTTTCTTTGGATCACCCATTGCATGAATTTTCCATGAACATCCAATGAAATTCATCACTTAATTTACACTCAATTGACATTTAGCCAATATTCACATGAACTTCATGCGACCACCACTGACTTTTGTCACTTTGCCGACTTTGAACTGACACTAGACTAACTTTTGCGCAAATATCACGCGGCATCCAGTGACATTTGCTACTCGGTGGATCGTTATCTATCACTCAGCTTACGTTCGCATAACTATTGTACAACCATTTAGTGTCATTTGTTACTTCGATAACCCTTAAAAGACCCACGCCGGACCCTCACTTCATCTTTCCTCTTTTCACTCTTTTTTCTTTTATATTTTTTTTGTGGCACTCCTTATGTTAAAATTGCTCTCAAAATCACTATCGCACCTCCTTCATTGGAAACCTAAAATTGAATCAGGGGTGACTTTATAGTGGTCATAGTACACATGAGCTCTTCACATACAATAATCGTGATCCCCTTTTTAAACAATCCATGCATGTGCTCTAGATGTGCTGGTTCCACTAAAATTGACACGTAAAAACCCCTTAATGTGCATTTCGTGTTCCTATTCTATCTAAAAAGTGTACAGCCGTCTTTCATGCACTCATCTGGTGTAGTTCCCTCTTCTTCATTTGAAATGGCTTTCTCTTGATCACTCATTGCATGAGTTTTGCATGAACGTCCAATGAATTTCATCACTTAATTGACCCTCAATTTGCATTCACCCAATATTCACATGAACCTCATGAGACCTATACTGACTATTGTCCCTTAGCTGACTATCAACAGATGATAGACCAACTTTTGCTCAAATCTGACGCGACATCCAGTGACATTTGCTACTAAGTTGACTTTTGACTAACACTCAGCTGACCTTCGCATAACTATTGTGCGACCATTTAGGGTTAATTGTCGCTCGGATTACCCATGAAAGACCCTCGCAAGACCCTCTCTTAATCTTTTCTCATTTCTCTATTTTTTCTCTTATCTTTTTGAAGTGGCGCTTCTTATGTTAAAATTACTCTCAAAATCTCTTTCGCATGTCCTTTATTTGAAACCTAAAATTGTATCAGTGGTGACTTTGTAGTAGCCATGGTGCACATGAGCTCTTCACATACAATAAGCGTTATCCCCTTTTAAAACAATCCATGTATGTGCTCTTCAAGTGCTGGTTCTACTAAAATTGATGCACAAAAACCCCTTAATGCACATTTTGTGTACCTATTCTATCTAAAAAGTGGACAGTCGTCTAGCAAGCACTCATCAGGTGTAGTTCCCTCTTGTTCATTAGAAATGCCTTTCTCTTGATCACTCATTGCATGAATTTTCAATGAACATCCAATGAAATTCATCACTTAATTTACACTTAATTGACATTCAGCCAATATTCACGTGAACTTCATGCGATCTCCACTGACTTTGGTCACTTAGCTAACATTGAACTGATGCTAGACCAACTTTTGCACAAATCTCACGCGGCATGTAGTGACATTTCCTACTCGGTGGACTTTTGACTATCACTCAACTGACCTTCGCATAACTATTGTTCAACCATTCAGTGGCCTTTATTACTCGGATTACTCTTAGAAGACCCATGCATGACCCTCACTTCATCTTTTCACTTTTTACCCTTTTTTCTCTCATCCTTTTTATGTGTCACTCCTTATGTTAAAATTATTCTCAAAATCTCTATCGCACCTCCTTCATTTGAAACCTAAAATTTTATCAGGGGTGACTTTATAGTGGTCATAGCGCTCATGAGCTCTTCACATACAACAATCGTGATCCCCTTTTTAAACAATCCAAGCATGTGCTCTTCATGTGCTGGTTCCACTAAAATTGACGCGTAAAAACCCCTCAATGCGCATTTCGTGTTCCTATTCTATCTAAAAGGTGTACAGCCATCTATCATACACTCTTCCGGTGTAGTTCCCTCTTATTCATTGGAAATGCCTTTTTCTTGATCACTCATTGCATGAATTTTGCATGAACGTCCAATGAATTTCATCCCTTAATTGACCCTCAATTTGCATTCACCGAATATTCACATGAACCTCAGGAGACCTCCACTGACTATTGTCGCATAGCTGACTTTCAACAGATGATAGACCAACTTTTGCTCAAATCTCACGCGACATCCGGTGACATTTGCTACTCAGTTGACTTTTGACTAACACTCAGCCGACCTTCGCATAACTATTATACGACCAGTCAGGGTTAATTGTCACTGGGATTACCCTTAGAAGACCCTCGCCAGACCCTCACTTCATCGTTTCTCATTTATCTGTCTTTTCTCTTATATTTTTGAAGTGGCACTTCTTATGCTAAAATTGCTCTCAAGGTCTATTTTTCACGTCCATTATTTGAAACCTAAAATTATATCAGCGGTGACTTTACAGTAACTGTAGTGCACAAGAGCTCTTCACATACAATAACCGTTATCCCCTATTTAAACAATCCATGTATGTGCTCTTCAAGTACTGGTTCCACTAAAATTGACGCGTAAAAACCCCTCAACGTGCATTTCATGTTCCTATTCTATCTAAAAAGTATACAACCGTCTATTATGCACTCATCTGGTGTAGTTCCCTCTTGTTCATTGGAAATGCCTTTCACTCGATCACTCATTGCATGAATTTCGCGTGAACGTCCAATAAATTTCATCACTTAATTGACCCTCAATTTGCATTCACCCAATATTCACAAGAACCTCGTGAGACCTCCATTGACTATTGTCGCCTAGCTGACTTTCAACATATGATAGACCAACTTTTGCTCAAATCTCACGCGACATCCAGTGGCATTTGCTACTCAGTTGACTTTTGACTAACACTCAACTGACCTTCGCATAACTATTGTATGACCATTCAGGGTTAATTGTCGCTCGGATTAACCTTAAAAGACCCTTGCCAGACCCTCAATTCATCCTTTCTCATTTCTTTGTTCTTTCTCTTATCTTTTTGAAGTGGCACTTCTTATGTTGAAATTGCTCTCAAAATCCCTTTCGCACGTCCTTTATTTGAAACCTAAAATTTTATCAGCGGTGACTTTATAGTAGCCATTGTGCACATGAGCTCTTCACATACAATAAGTGTTATCCCCTTCTAAAACAATCCATGTATGTGCTCTTCATGTGCTGGTTCCACTAAAATTGACGCACAAAAATCCTCAATACACATTTTGTGTACCTATCCTATCTAAAAAGTGTACAGCCTTCTACCAAGCACTCATCAGGTGTAGTTCCCTCTTGTTCAATGGAAATTCCTTTCTCTTGATCACTCATTGTATGAATTTTCCATGAACATCCAATCAAATTCATCACTTAATGTACACTCAATTGACATTCAGCCAATATTCACATGAACTTCATCCGACCTCCACTGACTTTTGTCGCTCAGTTGACTTTCAACTGAAACAAGACCAACTTTTGCGCAAATCTCATGCGGCATCCAGTGGCATTTACTACTCGATGGACTTTTCACTATCACTTAGCTGACCTTCGTATAACTATTGTACAACTATTCAGTGTCATTTGTTACTCGGATTACCCTTAAAAGATGCATGCTTGACCCTGACTTCATCTTTTCCCTTTTCACTCTTTTTTCTCTTATCTTTTTCATGTGGCACTCCTTATGTTAAAATTGCTCTCAAAATCTCTATCGCACCTCCTTCATTTGAAACCTAAAATTGTATCAGGGTAGACTTTATAGTAGTCATAGTGCACATGAGCTCTTCACAAACAATAATCGTGTCCCCTTTTTAAACAATCCATGCATGTGCTTTTCATGTGTTGGTTCCACTAAAATTGACGCGTAAAAATCCCTCATTGTGCATTTCGCGCTCCTATTCTATTTAAAAAGTGTACAGTCGTCTATCATGCACTCATTCAGTGTAGTTCCCTCTTGTTCATTAGAAATGCCTTTCTCTTGGTCACTCATTGCATGAATCTCGCATGGACATCCAATGATTTTTACCACTTAATTGTCCCTCAATTAGCATTCACCCAATATTCACATGAATCTCATGAGACCTCCACTAACTATTATCGCTTAGCTGACTTTCAACAGATGATAGACCAACTTTTTCTCAAATCTCATGTGACATCAAGTTACATTTGCTACTCAGTTGACTTTGACTAACACTTAGCTGACCTTCATATAACTATTGTACGACCATTCAGGGTTAATTGTCGCTCAGATTACCCTTAAAAGACCCTCGCATGACCCTCACTTCATCTTTTCTCATTTCTCTGTTTTTTCTCTTATTTTTTAAAGTGGCATTTCTTATGTTAAAAATGCTCTCAAAATCTTTTTTGCATGTCCTTTATTTGAAACCAGAAATTGTATTAGCGGTGACTTTATAGTAGCCATAGTGCACTTGAGCTCTCCACATTCAATAAGCGTCATCCCCTTTTTAAACAATCCATGTATGTGCTCTTCAAGTGTTGGTTCCACTAAAATTGACGCACAAAAACCCCTCAATGCACATTTTGTGTACCTATTCTATCTAAAAAGTGTACAACCGTCTACCGAGACTCATCTGGTGTAGTTCCCTCTTGTTCATTGGAAATGCCGTTCTCTTGATCACTCATTGCGTAAATTTTCCATGAATATCCAATGAAATTCATCACTTAATTTACACTCAATTGACATTCAGCCAATATTCACATGAACTTCATGTGACCTCCACTTACTTTTGTCGCTTAGCTGACTTTCAACTGACACTAGACCGAGTTTTGGGTAAATCTCATGCGGCATCCTGTGACATTTGCTACTCGGTGGACTTTTGACTATCACTCAGCTGACCTTTGCATAATTATTGTACAACCATTCAGTGTCATTTGTTACTTGGATTTTCCTTAAAAGACCCACGCCTGACCCTGACTTCATCTTTTCTCTTTTCACTCTTTTTTCACTTATCTTTTTTATGTCACACTTCTTTTGTTAAAATTGCTCTCAAAATCTCGATCGCACCTCATTCATTAGAAACCTAAAATTGTATTAGGGGTGACTTTATGGTAGTCATAGTGCATATGCGCTCTTTACATACAATAATTGTGATCCCCTTTTTAAACAATCCATGCATGTGCTCTTCATGTGCTGGTTCCACTAAAATTGATGCATAAAAACCCCTCAATGCACATTTCGTGTTCCTATTCTATCTAAAAAGTGCACAGCCGTCTATTACGCACTCATCCGGTGTAGTTCCCTCTTGTTCATTTGAAATGCCTTTCTCTTGATCTCTCATTGCATGGATTTCGCATGAATGTCCAATGAATTTCGTCACTTAGTTGACCCTCAATTTGCATTCTCCCAATATTCACTTGAACCTCATGAGACCTCCACTTACAATTGTCGTTTAGCTGACTTTCAACAGATGATAGACCAACTTTTACCCAAATCTCATGCAACATCTAGTGACATTTTCTACTCAGTTGACTTTTGACAAACACTCAGTTGACCTTCGCATAACTATTGTACGACCATTCAGGGTTAATTGTCACTCAGATTACCCTCAAAAGTCCCTCACCAGACCCTCACTTCATCTTTTCTCATTTCTTTGTTTTTTCTCTTATCTTTTTGAAAAGGCACTTCTTATGTTAAAATTGCTCTCAAAATCTCTTTCGCACGTCCTTTATTTGAAACCTAAAATTGTATTAGCGGTGACTTTATAGTAGCCATAGTGCACATGAGCTCTCCACATACAATAAGTGTCATCCCCTTTTTAAACAATCCATGTATGTGCTCTTCAAGTGCTGGTTCCACTAAAATTGATGCACAGAAACCCCTTAATGCACATTTTGTATACCCATTCTATCTAGAAAGTGTATAGCCATCTACCAAGCACTCATCAGGTGTAGTTCCCTCTTGTTCATTGGAAATGCCTTTCTCTTGATCACTCATTGCATGAATTTTCCATGAACATCAATTTACACTCAATTGACATTCAGCCAATATTAACATGAACATCATGCGACCTCCACTGACTTTTGTTGATTAGCTGACTTTCTACTGACACTAGACCAACTTTTGCGCAGATCTCATATGGCATCCAGTGACATTTGCTGCTCGATAGACTTTTGACTATCACTTAGCTGACCTTCGCATAACTATTGTACAACCATTCGGTATCATTTGTTACTGGGATTACCCTTAAAAGACCCACGCCTGACCCTCACCTCATCTTTTCTCTTTTCGCTCTTTTTTCTCTTATTTTTTTATGTGGCACTCCTTATGTTAAAATTGCTCTCAAAATCTGTGAGATTTCTGGTCTAAAAATATAATAAATATGAGGAAATCAATGTGATAATAATAAA
Organism: Nepenthes mirabilis; assembly: GCA_025585075.1. NCBI lineage: Eukaryota > Viridiplantae > Streptophyta > Magnoliopsida > Caryophyllales > Nepenthaceae > Nepenthes > Nepenthes mirabilis. The sequence continues at coordinate 16,092 of JAODPA010067358.1, read as the reverse complement.
TACTAGACCTATTGAACGAATGAGTATGTGTATCAGAAGAAAAATCAAGTTGTAGATAGCTGAGGGCTGCCAGGAGATTGCACCTGTTGTGTGGTTGAGCGCAAGCTCGAGCACAAAAACGAGTAGCTCCCCCGCCCACTGAGTGCCAGTGTGCGCTCGAGTGCAAGCCAGCAGCAAGGCCGCACTTGCCAGGCTCTTGAGTGCCCCGACGTGTATAAAAATGCGACTTGCTTCACATTTCTTCATTTTTCCCTGATTTCCAGAAGGCTCTGGAGAGGAAGAAAGAGGGAGAGCACCGGTTTTAGAGAGAGAAAGGAGGAGATTGAGGTATAGAGTCCGAATCCATCCGGGAGCCAGTTATAAGTGCTAATACACGTCGAGGCAAGTGTTCTCATACTCACTAACTTTCCTCTTTTGATGTTTTTCGGTTATCATCTGGTATTTTTGTCATGATACCTATCCAAACCATGAAAAATGTAATACCCGTGACTTAAGACCAAGGATTGGGTAATTTATTGTCCGATTTACTCACCGATCCGACCGTTGGAGTACTGCCAAACCCTAACCTACGGGAATTGGGGGTTTTCTATTTCCGCACCTTATTTCATTAAATGGACCACAAAATGTGAATCCCCACGTCCCAAATGTATATATATGTCTGCTGCGTGATCTATCTCACACGGTTTGACTCGTTCACGGCGTCCGAGATCTCTAGAAGGGCACTGTTACTGTTCACTTGAGACAAAAAGGAAAATTTGTTTGTTTCTACCTTCATAATACGTTGAAGTGACTTCAAAATATGAATCCCCGCATCCCAATTATAATTATATATCAACCGGATGTCCGATTCCGTAAGAATCGACTCGTTCGTGGCGTCCGAGCCCTCTAAAAGTGGCCTGACACTATTTACCAAAAAATGGAAGGTAAATGTGTATGCTTTAGCTCTCTTCAATTGTGATAAAACATATGACTAAATATTTGTGTCAAATTATATCCCTTGGAAATATGTAATCATGCACTGGGAGCAAGGGAATACGTCCTAGAGGCCTCTAAGGTGGTGTTTGACCAATGGAGGTAAGTAAAACAAAACTCTCTTGTGAGTTGAACTTGATGGTTGAAAGATTTAAGTTCTAAAAGAAAGAAAGGAATCGAACAAGTAAATGAAAAGGAATCCACAAAGTGTAATATGATAGATTTGGTCTCCTGGATGGAGATATGTGATGGGAATGTGATTTTCTGATTGGAAAGGGTATATGGCAAATGGTGGATTCCCCTTCAAAGGATTAAGACTAATCTTGAAACTAGGATCATGGTTCATAGGGGTAGTACCCTCTAGCTTACCATGTACATCACGGTGATATCCTAAGGAATACTCCAGCCGTTCCTGGGGGCGGGTGATGTTCAAGGTATGCTTTAGGATACTATTATAAAAGAACGAAGATTGCCTAGTCCCTGAGGGATATGGGGCGATTGAGATGGCCGAGTACTGCAGGCCTAAAATGTAGCTGATGGTCGAGTGCTGCAGGCCTAAAATGTAGTCGATGGTCGATTACTATAGATCTAAAATATAGCTGGCTTTAGAATGTGTGGCAGACACATTCCTCTCATCATTCTCTCACATTGTTGGTTAGTATGACCTACTAGCTCAGGTCTGTAAAGATTAATGAAAGTAATGAAAATGAACGAACATAACCAGAATGAATATGCGAACCAAATGATCCCAGATGTTCCCTCTCCTCGCATGCTTCTTTTTATTCAAGTTATATGTTTTCCCTACCCAGTTACTATTTTTCCTATTAATTGCTGTAGTTAGTGATATATGATTTTATTTGCTGGGCAGCACGCTCACTCTTGTTGTATATCTTTCAGATGAGAACACATTGATGCCCGATGAGACAGAGTAGGCCATAGAAGTGCGATAGATAGCTGATATTGCACGCAAGGTTTGGGACTGATACTTAGCTGATTTTGTGTATGAAATAGGAATTTCGGTCCTACTTTTGTAAACTGTATAAAACATGTATGGTGGTAGTTAATGATGTTTAGCGTGAATGAATAAAGGATTAGTTTTCGCTGTATATTGTGATTTTTATGCTTCCATAGGTCTTTCTCGTTGTGGTTATGATCGAGGTTCATAGTTGGCATCCTTCCCCACTGGCATCATGCTAGAGTTATGATGTCAGTGCCACCCAAAAATAATGTGGCGATTAGATCCTATGTAGTGTGTTGAGCATTGAGACTTGTAGTTTTGTTGTGGTTTGTTGCGTAGGGTTGATTTACAGGTATTTGTATTTTTGCAAATGCTCGATTTATATTCAGAACTCTGTCTAATTTTCTACAAAAATTAATAATTTTAATTAGGAATACTAGTTTATTACTATCTTTGACGGAGGTTATTTAAGGAAAATAATCCAATCCGTCACAATTGGTATCAGAGAGGGGATGCCTTAGGATGGATCAGAATTTATGCGGAAGCCTAGGGTAGTATGGGTTAAAGCCAAATGAGTGAACGTGGAAAAAGTTAGGATAATTAAGTACCCTCATTTTGAATGTTCTCTTTAATTGCATAAGTGTTATCATATCTAGTGTTGCCGTAGAGGACGGTTAAACCTTTGGCTTAACCTTTTGTTGTTTCTTTTTCAGTGTTGACTTCTAAAATTGGCGATGCCACCTAGACGTCGAGGTTTGCAGAGGGATGAGTCACCCCGAGAGCCCTGAGATCGAGAGGCAGAGTATCTGAATCTATTGGGGTGTCTTACAAACATCATTGAGAATATGGAGTAGCGACATCTGGTCCCTGTTCTTGCTCCGGCTCTCATTCAGGCTCCTATTAATCCGGATCCATCTGCTTATGATCGCTTCATTCAGGAGCGAGTGCCAGCATTTTTGGGAGAGCCTGACCTACTTAAGGCAGATTCGTGGTTAGAGAGCCTTAAGAGGGTATTTGCCATGATCAGATACCCAGCGGAGGATCAGGTACTGTTTACTTCTTACCGGCTTGAAGATGAGGCACACCATTGGTGGCAAATGAGAAAAAGAGCATTGGGTGTACCGGAGGCTGACATTACCTAGAAGATGTTTGAGGATGCATTCTTGAAGAAGTTCTTTTTATTAAGCCTCCGTGTTCAGAAAGAGGAGGAATTTCTCAAGCTAAGGTAGGGGAACCGGACGGTGGCAGAGTACGATGCCAAGTTTTTAGAGTTGCCACGGTTCGCTCCCTACATGGTTGAAGATGAAAAAAGGAGGACTAGGAAGTTCTTAATAGGCTTGCGGGATGACATCTACAAGCAGCTGGCGACCATTAAATTGGCCACCTATGCTGATGTAATGGATCGAGCCTTATTTAAAAGCAAGAGCATGCAAAGGAAGAATTTTTCTAAAAGAGGTCATCTAGTAAGAGCGGGACAAGTGTCAACACTGGGGCTAGTTCGGGGAGACCTTACAAGAATCTGAGGCAATCAGTTTCTGGACAAAGGAGTGGCTAGATCTCATCATCTTCTCCAGCTTTGGTAGGTTAGTGTCAGCACTGTGGGAGAATGCATGAGGGTAGACCATATCCCAGGTTGACGGGTGCTTACTTCACTTGTGGCCAAGTGGGGCATCGAGCTAGGGAGTGCCCTCAGGTATCGAGGATTTGGGCTCCGAAGCGAGCGGTGCAGGGTAAAGCTTTTGTAGTGTCTGCTAGCGAGGCCAGAGGATCAGATGAGGTGGTGGAAGGTATACTTCAAGTTTGTGGTATTTCTTGCTCAGTATTTTTTGACTATGGGTCCACGCACTCCCTTATTTCCCCTCGGCTGGCTGGTTGTATTACACCCTCCCCCGTGACCCTTGATTTTTTTCTAGTTGTATCCATGCCCATAGGATCCTCTATTGTGACCGATATGTCCTATCCAGGGTGTATTGTGGAGGTGAAGGGACTTCCTCTAGCAGTTGATTTGATTCTTCTAGATATGCGTAATTTTAATGTTATTTTGGGTATGAATTGGCTACCCAAATATTACGCCACTATTGATTGCTTTCACAAAAGGGTGGACTTTGCTATTCCGAAATGTGAACCTTTTTACATTCAGGGAGTTTAGAGAGTAGAGCCGTCTGGTTTTATTTCTGCTCTACAGGTTCTCCATTTATTGAATAGCGAGTGCGAAGCCTTTTTGGCTTATGTCAGTATGGTGGAAAGTCGGGAATTGTCCGAAAGGGACATTCCGGTGTTGTGCGAATTCGAGGATGTATTTTTTGACAAGTTGTCTGCCCTACCACCACATCGTGAGATTGAATTTCGAATTGATCTCGTGCCGGGATCAGCACCCATATCGAAAGCCCCTACCGCATGGCTCCTATTAAGTTAAATGAGTTGAAACAGCAGCTACAGGACTTGCTTGATACGGGTTTCATTAGACCCAGTGTGTTGCCATGGGGCGCTCTGGTCCTATTCGTGAAAAAGAAGGATGGGGCCTTGAGGTTATATATAGAGTACCGTGAGTTGAATAAAATTATAATCAAGAACAAGTATCCTCTATCGCAGATCGATGACCGCTTTGACCAATTGCAGGGATCCTTAGTGTATTCCAAGATTGACTTTTAGTCAGGATATCATCAGCTTTGCATTAAGCAGGAGGACATTGCAAAGACGATTTTTCGAACGAGTTATGGTCACTATGAATTTTTGGTGATTTCGTTCGGGTTGACTAATGCTCCAGCCATGTTTATGGACTTGATGAACCAGGTCTTCTAGCCATTTTTTGATAAGTTTGTTGTGGTTTTCATTGATGATATTCTGATTTACTCTAAGGATCGCACCGAGCCTGAGGGGCACCTGTGGATTGTGCTATAGGCTCTTCGAGAACATTAGTTGTTCGCAAAGTTAAAGAAGTATGAGTTTTGGCTTGACAGGGTGGTGTTCTTGGGCCATGTAATTTCTGATGGAGGCATCTCAGTGGACCCACAGAAAATTAAAGCGATGGTCAATCGGAGTCGGCCGATGACCGTGTCTGAAGTTTGAAGCTTTTTGGGGATGGCCAGCTATTATCGTCATTTTGTGGAGAATTTTTCTCTAATAGCCTTGCCCCTCACCCGTCTGACAAAGAAGGAAGTAAGCTTCGCCTAGACCAAGGATTGTGACAAAAGCTTCTAAGAGCTGAAGGATCGGTTGACAACTACCCCAATTCTGACTCTTCCTGATAATTCCTGTGGGTTCAAAGTATATTGCGATGCATCTAAAGTGGGACTCTAGTCTGTTCTTATGCAAGGGGGAAGAGTAGTTGCTTATGGGTCTCGACAGTTGAAGACTCATGAGAAAAACTATCCGACCCATGACTTAGAGCTAGCCGCGGTGGTTTTTGTTTTGAAAATCTGGAGACACTATCTATATGGCGAGAAATTCCTAGTGTACTCCGACCACAAGAGCCTCAAGTATTTGTTCTCGCAGGAGCTAAATATGAGGCAGCGGTGATTGATTGAGTTTCTCAAGGATTACGATTGTGAGATCCAGTATCGACTAGGGAAAGCAAATGTGGTCGCAGATGTCTTGAGTCGCCGAACCTGTTGGGTGGCGACCATGCAGATTAAGTAGATGGAGTTACTAGACTGCTTGAAGTCTTGTCATATCCAACGCTACGCTAAGGGTAACCGGATGATGTTATCCTTTCTGTAGGTACAGCCCGAGATCCTTCAGAGGATCAAGGAAGGGCAAGTGAGTGACCCATTTCTAATGGATATTGTGGGGGACCTTGGCAGAGACTCCTGAGTTGATTTTAGTGTGCATGTAGAAGGAGTTTTGAGATTTCGAGAGTGGCTATGTGTACCAAATGTTAAGGAACAGAAGGAAGAAATAATGAAGAAGGCACATAGGACTCGGTACACGATTCAAATTGGTATAAACAAGATGTATCAAGATTTAAGGAAGATGTTCTGGTGGAGAAACATGTAGAGAGAGATCGTGACTTTTGTTAATCGATGTCTCATCTGTCAGCAGTTGAAGGTTGAGAGGAGAAAGCCTTCTGGATTATTGCAATCCCTACCCATTCCCAACTGGAAGTGGGAGGACATCTCGATAGACTTTGTGTCAAGATTGCCCAGAACTCTAAGGAATCATGATACGATTTGGGTCATTGTTGACCGATTGACAAAATCTGCTCATTTTATAGCCATTTGGACTACGTACTCCCATGATCATCTTGCATAGTTGTACAATAATGAGATCGTGAGGTTGCATGGCGTGCCAGCATCGATAGTGTCCGATCGTGACCCATGGTTCGTCTCTAAATTTTGGGAGAGCTTGCATCGGGAGTTAGGGACGAACTTAAAGTTTAGTATGGCGTATCATTCTCAGATGGATGGCAAGTCTGAGCGGACGATCCAGATACTAGAGGATATGCTTCAGGCTTTGGTATTGGAGTTCCATGGGAATTGAGATGATTTTCTTGCGTTGGTCGAGTTCGCTTATAACAATAGCTTCCAAGCGAGTATCAGAATGGCTCCCTTTGAGGCACTTTATGGTAGGAAGTGTCAATCTCCCATTCATTAGGAGGAGACCGGTGATAGGCGATTGTTGGGCTCGGATGTTATTTGGGAGACGTTGGAAAAGATCGCTGTGGCTGTGGAAAAGTTGAAAGTCGTTTAGAGCCGACAGAAAAGTTATGTTGACCGAAGGAGATCCGAGCTTAGATTCGAGGTTGGAGATTTTGACTTCCTTAAGGTCTCACCATGGAAGGGGATTTCCAGATTTAGTGTTAAAGGGAAGTTGAAGGCACGCTTCATTGGGCCGTTTGAGATTCTTGAGCGAGTTGGCGAGGTGGCTTACCGCTTAGCTTTGCCACCGAATTTGGCCGAGGTGCACAATGTCTTCCATGTTTCCATGTTAAGGAAGTACGTATATGATCCATCTCATGTGATTGATTATGGTCCTTTGACTATCAATGAGGATTTAGTATATGTAGAGAAACCGGTGGAAATATTAGACAGCAAGGACCAAATCTTGCGCTCCAAGTCGATTCCTCTCATGAAAGTTTTATGGAGGAATCACTCCTGTGAGGAGACGACATGGGAAAGAGAGGACAAAATTTGGGAAAAGCATCCCATCTGTTCCGAGGTATGTAACTTATTCAACTTTTTAGATTCGTTAAATTTCGGGGACGAAATTTCTATAAGTGGAAGAGAGTTGTGAGGTTTCGGGTCTAAAAATATAATCAATATGAGGAAATCAATGTGATAATAATAAATACTAGACCAATTGAACGAATGAGTATGTGTATCGGAAGAAAAATCGGGTTGTAGACTGCTGAAACGCTACCAGTAGATTACACTTGCTGTGCGCTCGAGCGCAAAATGAAGTGGCGCAAGTAGCGGGCCGCGCCTGCTGCGTGCTTGAGCTGAGCTCGAGTGCCAAGAACCAATAGCTCCCCCGCCTGCTGAGCACCTGTGCACGCTCGAGCGCAGGCCGACAGCAAGGCCGCGCTCTCCACTCGCTCGCCAAGCACTCGAGCGCCCCGACGTATATAAAAATGCGACCTGCTTTGCATTTCTTCATTTTCCCCTCATTTCCAGAAGGCTCTGGAGAGGAAGAGAGAGGGAGAGTGCTTGTTTTAGAGAGAGAAAGGAGGAGATTGAGGCGTAGAGTCCGAATCCGTCTGGGAGCTAGTTATAAAAGTGGTAGCACACATCGAGGCAAGTGTTCTTATACTCACTAACTTTCCTCTTTCGATGTCTTTTGGTTATCATCGGGTATTTTTGTCTCGATACGTACCCAAACCATGGAAAATGTAATACCCGTGATTTGAGACTAAGGATTGTACAATTTATTGTTCGATTTACTCACCGATCCAACCGATGGAGTACCGCCAAACCCTAACCTACGGGAATTGGGGGTTTTCTATTTTTGCACCTTATTTCGTTAAACTAAGCACAAAATGTGAATCCCCACGTCCCAAATGTGTATATATGTTTGCCGTTGATTGATCTCACACGATTCGACCCGTTCGTGGTGTCCGGGCTCTCTAAAAGGGCACTATTACAGTTCACCTAAGACAAAAAGGAAAATTTATGAGTTTCTACCTTCATAATATGTTGAAGTGACTTCAAAATATGAATCCCCGCATCCCAATTATAAGTATATATTGACCGGACATCCGATTCCGCAAGAATCGACCAGTTCACGGCGTTCGAGCCCTCTAAAAGTGGCCTGACGCTGTTCACCAAAAAATGGAAGGTAAATGTGCATGCTTTAGCTCTCTTCAATTGTGATGGAACTTATGACTAAATATTTGTGTCAAATTATAAGCCCTAGAAATGTGTAATCATGTACCAAGAGCAAGGGAATGCATCCTAGAGGCCTCTAAGGTGGTGTTTGACCAACGGAGGTAAATAAAACCAAACTCTCTTGCCAGTTGAATTTGATGGCTGAAAGATTTAAATTCTAAAGGAAAGAAAGGAACCGAACAAGTAAATGGAAGGGAATCCACAAAGTGCAATATGATGGATTTGATCTCCCGGATGGAGATATGTGATGGGAATATGATTTTCTGATTGGAAAGGGTATTTGGCAAATGGTGGATTCCCCTTCAAAGGATTAAGACTAATCTTGAAACTAGGACCATGGTTCGTAGGGGTAGTACCCTCTAACTTACCATGTACATCAGGGTGGCATCCCAAGGAATACTCCGGCCGCTCTTGGGGGCCGGTGATGTTCAGGGTACGCTTTAGGATATTACTATGAAAGAACGAGGATTGCCTTGGTCCCCAAGGGATATGGGGCGATTGAGATGGCCGAGTGCTACAGGCCTAAAATGTAGCCCATGGTCGAGTGCTGCCGGCCTAAAATGTAGCCGATGGTCGAGTGCTGCAGACATAAAATGTAGCCAATGGTCGAGTCCTGTAGACCTAAAATGTAGCCGGTTTTAGAATGTGTTGCAAACACATTCCTCTTCTTATTCTCTCAGATCGTTGGTTTGTACGACCTACTTACTTGGGTCCACAAAGATTAATGAAAGTAATAAAAATTAAAGAATGTAACCAGAACAAACATGCGAACCAAATAATCTTAGATGTTCCCTCTCATCGCATGCATTCTTTTATTCAAGTTATATGTTTCCCCTGCCCAGTTACTGTTTTTTATATTAATTGTTGTAGTTAGTGATGTATGATTTCATTTGTTGAGCTGTACGCTCACTCTTTTTGTATATCTTTCAGATGAGAACACATTGATACTCGACGAGATAGAGTAGGCCATAGAAGTGTGATAGATAGCTGATATTGCACGCAGGGCTCGGGATTGGGACTTAACTGATTTTGTGTATAAAACAGAAATTTTTGTCCTACTTTTATAAACTGTATAAAACATGTATGGTGGTGGTTAATAATGTTAGCATGAATGAATGATGCATCAGTTTCTACTGTATAATGTGGTTTTAATGCTTCCACAGGTCTATCTCGTTGTGGTTATGATCGAGGTTCCTAGTTGGCCTCATTCCCCACTGGTATTATGCTGGAGTTATGATGTCGGTGTCACCCCAAAATGATGTGGCGATTAGATCTTGTGTAGTGTGTTGAGCATTGAGACTTGTAGTTTTGTTGTGGATTGTTGCAGATTGTTGCGCAGGGTTGATTTACAGGTGTTTGTATTGACAACCGCTCGATTTACAAAAGGAACTCTGACCAATTTTCTATAAAAATTAATAATTTTAATTAGGAATACTAATTTATTACTATTTTTGACGGAGGTTATTTAAGGAAAATAACCCGGTTTGTCACAAAATCTCAATCGTGCCTCCTTCATTGGAAACCTAAAATTGTATCAATGGTGATTTTATAGTAGTCATGGTGCACATGAGCTCTTCACATACAATAATCGTGATACCCTTTTTAAACAATCCATGCATGTACTCTTCATGTGCTAGTTCCACTAAAATTGACGCGTAAAAACCCCTCAATGCGCATTTCGTGTTCCTATTCTATCTAAAAGCGTACAGCCATCTATCATGCACTCATCCGGTGTAGTTACCTCTTGTTCATTCGAAATGCCTTTCTCTTGATCACTCATTGCACGAATTTTGCATGAACGTTCAATGAATTTCATCACTTCATTGAACCTCAATTTGCATTCACCCAATAATCACATGAACCTCGTGAGTCCTCCAGTGACTATTATTGCTTAGCTGACTTTCAATTGATGATAAACCAACTTTTGCTCAAATCTCACGCGACATCCTGTGACATTTGCTACTCAGTTGACTTTTGACTAACACTTAGCTGACCTTTGCATAACTATTGTACGACCATTCAGGGTTAATTGTCGCTCGGATTACCCTTAAAAGACCCTTGCCAGACCCTCACTTCATCTTTTCTTATTTCTCTGGTTTTTCCCTTATCTTTTTGAAGTGGAACTTCTTATGTTAAAATTGCTCTCAAAATCTCTTTTGCACGTGCTTGATTTGAAACCTAAAATTGTATCAGCGGTGACTTTATAGTAGCCATAGTGCACATGAGCTCTTCACATACAATAAGCATTATCCCCTTTTTAAACAATCCACGTATGTGCTCTCCAATTGCTGGTTCCACTAAAATTGACGCATAAAAACCCCTCAATGCACATTTTGTGTACCTATTCTATCTAAAGAGTGTACAACCGTCTACTAAGCACTCATCAGGTGTAGTTTCTTCTTGTTCATTGGAAATGCCTTTCTCTTGATCACTCATTGCATGAATTTTCCATGAACATCCAATGAAATTCATCAATTAATTTACACTCAATTGACATTCACCAATATTCACATGAACTTCATGCGACCTCCGCTGACTTTTGTTCTTAGCTGACTTTCAACTGACACTAGACCAACTTTTGCGCAAATCTCATGCGGCAGCTAGTGACATTTGCTACTTGGTGGACTTTGGACTATCACTTAGCTGACCTTCTCATAACTATTGTACAACCATTCAGTGTCATTTGTTACTGGGATTACCCTTAAAAGACCAATGCCTAACCCTCACTTCATCTTTTCTCTTTTCACTCTTTTTTCTCTTATCTTTCTTATGTGGCACTCCTTATGTTCAAATTGCTCTCAAAATCTCTATCGCGCCTCCTTCATTTGAAACCTAAAATTGTATTAGGGATGACTTTATAGTAGTCATAGTGCACATGTGCTCTTCACATACAATAATTGTGATCCCCTATTTACACTATCCATGCATGTGCTCTTCATGTGTCAGTTCCCCTAAAATTGACGCGTAAAAACCCCTTAATGTGCATTTCGTGTTCCTATTCTATCTACAAAGTGTACAGCCGTCTATCATGCACTCATCCGGTGTAGTTCCCTCTTGTTCATTGGAAATGCCTTTCTCTTGGTCACTCATTGTATGAATTTCACAAGAACATCCAATGAATTTCATCACTTAATTGACGCTCAATTTGCATTCTCCCTATCTTCACATGAACCTTATGAGACCTCCACTGACTATTGTCGCTTAGCTGACTTTCAATAGATGATAGACCAACGTTTTCTCAAATCTCACGCGACATCCAGTGACATTTGCTACTCAGTTGACTTTTGAGTAACACTCAGCTGACCTTCGTGTAACTATTGTATGACCATTCAGGGTTAATTTTTGCTTGGATTACCCTTAAAAGGCCCTCACTTCATCTTTTCTCATTTCTCTTGTTTTTCTCTTATCTTTTTGAAGTGGAACTTCTTATGTTAAAATTGCTCTCAAAATCTCTTTCACATGTGCTTTATTTGAGACCTAAAATTGTATCAGCGGTGACTTTATAGTTTCCATAGTGCACAAGAGCTCTTCACATACAATAAGCGTTATCCCCTTTTTAAGCAATCCATGTATGTGCTCTCCAAGTGCTGGTTCCACTAAAATTGATGCATAAAAACCCCTAAATGCACATTTTGTGTACCTATTCTATCTAAAAAGTGTACAACCGTCTACCAAGCACTCATCAGGTGTAGTTCCTTCTTGTTCATTGGAAATGCCTTTATCTTGATCACTCATTTCATGAATTTTCCATGAACATCCAATGAAATTCATCAATTAATTTATGCTCAATTGACATTCACCCAATATTCACATGAATTTCTTGTGACCTCCACTGACTTTTGTTCTTGGCTGGCTTTCAACTGACACTAGATCAACTTTTGCGCAAATCTGATGCGGCAGCCAGTGACATTTGCTACTCGGTGGACTTTTGACTATCACTCAGCTGACCTTTGCATAACTATTGTACAACCATCCAGTGTCATTTGTTACTTCGATTACCCTTAAAAGACCCATGCCTGACCCTCACTTCATCTTTTCTCTTTTCACTCTTTTTTCTCTTATCTTTTTTATGTGGCACTCCTTATGTTAAAATTGTTCTCAAAATCTCTATTGCACCTCATTCATTGGAAACCTAAAATTGTATCAGGGGAGACTTTATAGTAGTCATAGTGCATATGAGCTCTTCACATATAATAAGTGTGATCCCCTTTTTAAACAATCCATGCATGCGCTATTCATGTGTTCGTTCCACAAAATTGACTTGCAAAAACCCCTCAATGCACATTTAGTGTACCTATTCTATCTAAAAAGTGTAAAGCTGTCTATCAAGCACTCATCAGGTGTAGTTCCCTCTTGTTCATTGGAAATGCCTTTCTCTTGATCACTCAATACATGAATTTTGCGTGAACAACCAATGAAGTTCATCACTTAATTGACACTCAATTGACAATCAGCAAAAATTCCCCAAAACTTCATGTGACATCCACTGAGTTTTGTCTCTTAGCTGACTTTCAACTGACAATAGACAAATTTTTGCTCAAATCTCATGCGACATCCAGTGACATTTGGTTGTCGGTAGACTTTTGACTAACTCATAGTTTACCTTCACATAACTATTGTACGACCATTCAGTGTCATTGGTCGCTCGGATTATCCTTAAAAGGCCCTCACCTGACCTTACTTCATATTTTCTCTTTTCTCTCTTTTTTCGATTATCTTTTTTATGTGGCACTCCTTATATTAAAATTGCTCAAAAACTCTCTTTTGCACCTCCTTTATTTTAAACCTAAAATTGTATAAGTGGTGACTTGATAGTAGTCATAGTGCACCTGAGTTCTTCACATACAATAGGCGTGATCCCCTTTTTAAACAATCCATGCATGTGCTCTTCATGTGCTGGTTCCACAACAATTGACGTGCAAAAACACCTCAATGCACATTTCGTGCGGCTATTCTACCTAAAAAGTGTACAGTCGTCTATCATGCACTCATCAAGTGTAGTTCTCTTATGTTCATTAGAAATGTCTTTCTCTTGATCACTCATTGCTTGAATTTTACATGAACATCCAATAAATTTCATCACTTAATTGACCCTCAATTGACATTCAGCCAATATTCACATGAACTTCGTGAGACCTCCACTGACTATTGTCCCCTAGCTGACTTTCAACTTACAATAGACCAACTTTTGTTCCAATGTCACGTGACATCTAGTGACATTTGCTACTCCATTGACTTTTGAATAACACTCAGCTGACCTTCGCATAATTATTGTATGACCATTCAATATCATATGTCGCTCATATTTCCATTAAAAGACCCTCTCCTGACCCTTACCTCATCCTTTCTCTTTTCTCTCCTCTTGCACTTATCGTTTTTATGTGGCATTCACTATGTTAAAATTGCTTTGAAAATCTCTTCCGCACCTACTTCTTGTTAAACCTAAAAATGTATTAAGGGTGACTCTATGGTAGTCATAGTGCACATGAGCACTTCACATGCAATAGGCATGATCCCCTTTTTAAACAATTCATGCAATTGGTCTTCATGTGCTGGTTCCACTAAAACTGACGTGCAAAAATCCCTCAATTCACATTTCGTGTACCTATGCTGTTAAAAAAGTGTACAGCCGTCTATCATGCACTCCTCAGGTGTAGTTCCCTCTTATTGATTGGAAATGCCTTTCTCTTGATCACTAATTATGTGAATTTTGTATGAACATCCAATGAATTTCATCACTTAATGGGTGCTAAATTGACATTCAGGCAATATTCATGTGAACTTCATGCAACCTCCACTTACTATTGTCGCTTAGCAGACTTTCTGTTGACACTAGACCAACTTTTGCTCAAATCACATGCGACATCAAGTGACATTTGCTACTTGGTTGACATTTGAATAGTACTAGCTGACCTTTGCAGAACTACTGTCTGACCATTCTGTGTCATTAGTCACCTGGATTACCCTTAAAAGACCCTCAGCTGACCCTCACTTCACATTTTCTCTTTTCTCTCTTTTCTCTCTTTTCTTTTTTATGTGGTACCCTTTATGTTAAAATTGCTCTCAAAATCTATTTTGCACATTCTTCATTTTAAACCAAAAGTTGTATCAAGGGTGACTTTATTGTAGTCATAATGCAGATGAGCTCTTCACATACAATAGGTGTGATCCTATATTTAAAAAATTCATGCATGTGCTCTTCATGTGCTGGTTCCACTAAAATTGATGCGTAAAAACCCCTCAATGCATATTTAGTGTACCTATTCTATCTAAAACGTGTACAGTCATCTATCATGCACTCATCTGGTGTAGTTCCCTCTTGTTTATTGAAAATGCCTTTCTCTTGATCACTCATTCCATGAATTTCGCATGAACATGCAATGAATTTGATCACTTAATTGAAACTCAATTGACATTCAGCCAATATTCACAAGAGCTTGATGCGACCTCCACTGACTGTTGTCACTTAGTTGACTCTTAACTGACACTAGACCAACTTTTGCTCAAATCACACGTGACATCCAGGGACATTTTCCACTTGGTTGACTTTTGACTAACACTCAGCTGACCTTCGCATAACAACTGTATGACCATTCAGGGTCATTTGTCACTCGAATTACCCTTAAAAGACCCTCACCGGACCGTCACTTCATCTTTTGTATTTTTTCACTTTTTCCACTGTTTTTTATGTGGCACTCTGCATGCAAAAATTGCTTTCAAAATCCCTTTCGCACCTCCTTCATTTGAAGCCTAAAATTGTATTAGCGGTGACTTTATAGTAGTCATTTGGCACATGAACTCTTCACATACAATAGGCGTGATCACTTTTTTAAACAATCCATGCATGTGCACTTCATGTGCTGGTGCCACTAAAATTGACACACAAAAACCGATCAACGCATATTTAGTGTACCTGATCTATCTAAAAAGTGTACAGTCTATCATGCACTCATCAGATGTAGTTTCCCCTTGTTCATTGAAAATGCCTTTCTTTTCATCACTCATTGTATGAATTTTGCATGAACATCCAATGAATTTGATCGCTTACTTGACACTCGGCTGACATTCAGCCAATATTCACGTGAACTTCATGCGAACTCCACTGAGTATTGTTGCTTAGCTGACTCTCAACTGACACTAGACTAACTTTTGCTCAAATCTCAAGTGACATCAAGGGATATTTGCTATTCGGTTGACTTTTCACTAACACTCAGCTGACCTTCGCATAACTACTGTACGACCATTCAGTGTCATTTGTCACTCGGATTACCCTTAAGAGACCCTCGCCTGACCCTCACTTCATCTTTTGTCATTTCTCTCTTTTTTCACTTTTTTTTTATGTGGCACACCGTATGTTAAAATTGATCTCAAAATCTCTTTCGCACCTCCTTCATTTGAATCCTAGAATTGTATCAGGGGTGACTTTATAGTAGTCATTGTGCACATGAGCTCTTCACATACAATAGGTCTAATCTCGTTTTAAAACAATCCATGCATGATCTCTTCATGTGCTTGTTCCACTAAAATTGACGCCCAAAAACCCCTCAATGCCCATTTAGTGTACCTATTCTATCTAAAAAGTGTACAGTCGTCTATCATGCACTCGTCAGGTGTAGTTCCCTCTTATTCATTGGAAATGCTTTTCTCTTGATCACTCATTGCATGAATTTCGCATGAACATCAAATGAATTTCATCACTTAATTGACATTCAATTGACATTCAGCTAATATTTACATGAATTTCATGTGATCTGCACTGACTATTGTCGCTTAGCTGATTTTGTGACGAACCAGGTTATTTTCCTTCGATAACCCTTCGTCAATAAAACTTTATTAGTG
>JAODPA010067357.1:0-10599 GCA_025585075.1 Nepenthes mirabilis | reverse complement strand
CCCCTCCCCCCACTCTTCCATCGTCATCTATATATATACTCGCGCTATCTAGCTCTGTCTCAATCAAAACACACTCCTCCATCGTCGAAGCTCACACACCTGAACAAATACAGTCCACCGTTTCAATGGCTTCTTCCGCATCTACTGTCCTAGTAATAGCCATCATCTTCTTCGCCTCTCTGATCGCCGCCTCCACCGCCAACTTCTACCAGGATTTTGACATCACATGGGGCGATGGCCGCGCTAAGATCCTCAATAACGGCAACCTCCTAACCCTCTCCCTCGATAAGGCCTCCGGCTCCGGGTTCCAGTCCAAGGATGAATACCTCTTCGGCAACCTCGATATACAGCTCAAACTCATCCCCGGAAACTCCGCCGGAACCGTCACCTCATACTATCTGTCCTCGAAAGGGTCGGCGTGGGACGAGATTGATTTCGAGTTCCTGGGAAATCTCACTGGCGAACCTTACATTCTCCACACCAATGTGTTTTCGCAGGGGAAGGGAAACAGGGAGCAGCAGTTCTACCTGTGGTTCGACCCCACCGCCGATTTCCACACCTACTCCATTCTCTGGAATCCCCAGAGGATTGTTTTCTCGGTGGATGGAACTCCGATCAGGGAATTCAGGAATTTGGAATCCGCCGGCGTTCCGTTCCCAAAGAGCCAGGCCATGAGGATTTACTCTAGCCTCTGGAACGCCGACGACTGGGCCACTCAGGGAGGGCGTGTCAAGACCGACTGGTCCAAAGCTCCGTTCACCGCTTCTTACCGGAATTTCAAGGCCAATGCATGCGTTTGGTCCTCCGGATCGTCTTCTTGCGGCTCCAATTCGCCGTCTTCTTCTGCTTCCGGTGGGAAGGCTTGGCTGACGGAAGCGCTGGACTCTAAGAATCAGGAGAGGATGAAATGGGTGCAGAAGAATTACATGATTTACAATTACTGCACTGATATCAAGAGGTTTCCACAAGGTCTTCCAGCGGAATGCAAGATCAGTTCTTGAAACTACACAAATCTTTATGCGTTAGGATGTCACATAATCTATCGAGTCTGTATTTAGTTTATTTTTTACAAATCAACTCTTTATTCTACTGTGTAAAGAAACTAACGTGTTCACTAAAAAAAAAAATTATAAAAAAATGGTTTTTTTAATGCTTATTTATTCTTTATATTTTTTATTGGTGAGTTAACATGATAATAATTCTGTCAATAGTTTTTTGATAATAGTACATAAAAAAATCAATAATAACTCTAAAATAAAATATTTTAGAGTATCTGTTACGTACTGACGATCTGAATATTGTACGGATGAGAGCTGATATCAGTCGGTCGTTTATAATTTTCAAGTTCCGTGAGTCTTACAAAATCAAATCCTGTGCAACACAAATAACAATCAAAGGATTGACAGGACTTACTTCCTGATATATCATACGACGCTCAAGTCAATATTTTAATCATACTTGAAGAAAGAAAATAAAATATAATTTATTTAAGTTTATTTTCGAAAAGTTACACTCTGAACGTCTTTATTTAGAGAGAGAATTTTAAACATTCTATGTCTTTTTTTCCCTTTTCTTTTTCTTCTTTTTGACGGAGGAATTCAACATTTATAGTTGGTCATGGGCGGTTAAATGTTTCACAATTTTAACCGTGTGGTCGGACAGTTAACATTTATTCCTATCAGGAACGGTTATGATTAATGTCTGCCGTTTGTTTAAACAACTGTCTCGACCATTAGACTGGATCTTGAAAATTGGGTCATCCAGACATAATGTCTCGCTCGGACAAATGGATGGTGCTATCATAGAGTACTGTTGATCCGATAAGCACAGGCGACCCATAATTAAATTGGGCTTCCTTATTTGGGCCTGTAGATCTCATACCCATCACTAGCCTCCCATACTAGGAGGTTAAAGGTTTTGCTTTCTGGTATGTAGATCAAAAATGTCCGAGGACCAGAATAGAACTCCCGATAATAAAAGGGCCTCAAAAGGGAATTGAAATAAGGGAACCGTCGGCCATTTTGCCTGGCAATAAAGAGTTCTCTGTTGAATCCAGTTCTAAGGATGAGACCACTATAAATATATTAATGAAGAAGAAACGATTATTAGTTGTGAGGGACCAAACTTCCACATCTTCCTCGGCCCAAATTCCTAAGGTTGTGGGATTGATTGAAGAGCGTGAGTGTGGAGACTACTGTTAAGGAAGTGACCGGGGTTGCTCCTCTTTCTGCCCCACACCTCGCTTCCTATGGAGTGCCATCCATTTTGCCACCTTTACTTGAAGAGTCCCTTCTTGATATTTGGACTAGTTTTACTAAGGGAACTTCTTGGACGAGTGAGATTCATTCCGAAGAGGCCATGGGGTTACCACCATATGGGTTACCACCATATGAGTTCCTAGAGACTACCACGACAAAGGAGGTTGTAGAGGAACTTCAAACAAAAATTTTAGAGGAGCATTTCCCAAAACCCCTAGTGCCTAAGGTTCAATCTGAAACTGTAGATCAAGTCATTGCTGAATAGGTTCCCCTTGAAGGAACTGAGATAGAAGTGAAAACTAAGCACGAGGAAGGAGTCCATGAAGCGATGGAAGTTGTCCGTCCGATGAATTTAGATGCTGAGGTTCTTGATGAACCTGTTATGACAATGGACGAGGTTTCTCACAGAAAAGTTTCTATTTTTTAGGTAACTATTCGTAACATCCTCAAACTTTTTATGTCTTTTCTTTCGTATTCTGACTTATATTGTATCCTTTATAGTTCTAGCAAATAATGAGCCACATTGCTAATTTTGCAAAGGAGTTTGCAAATGATTATGTGGAAAAGGGAAAGCTTTTGAAAGCTGAGGAGCATCTTCTGAAGATTGAGGAGCATGTGTCTGAACTTGAATGTGAACTGGTTGATTTAAAGCAGAGTCACAATGTTCTTAGAGAAAAATATTCCAAGATTGACAGTGAACTCCACTCTTCAGTTCGTTTTGAGGACCTTTAGAAGATGTCTGAGCACTATTATTAGGAATGGATTAACTTGTGTAGGGAAATTTCTCAAATAGTTATACCTGACGTTCCCATTTCTATTTTTCATCCAAAAAATGTTAGTGCCACTAGGAGATATAAAGTTCAATACCTTCCCAGAGAAGATGTGAAATCCTGGGAACCATTAACGGAAACCTCTGAGCATCGTCCATAATTTATTGCTTGTACATTTTCAAATGATCAATGAAATATCAAATTTCATTTTAATTATTCTCTCTCTCTTTATTTATTTTCCAACCAAACAATTTTAATGTTCAGTCACTAAAGTTAAGTCAGACATATAAGTCATACTTCAAGTTTTTTAGAATCATATTTGGCTAATGATGCTACTGTAATGATCTCAGCATGCATGCTTTTGAGGAAGCCTCCCAAGTTTTTAGTCCTCGGCCTTTCTTAGACCACTTGATGGTATGATCAAGTTTAAATAACGAATTCATATGAGTCGCTCAGACTTGTGGCTGAGTTTCCTAGACTAATTAATTTAGTCCTTGGTGCAGATGAATTAGTCTCATTTGATTTAGGGGTTGCCTAGGTTATGCAATAACATCAATAAACAATCACGCATAAAATCAGATAAATAAAATAAAATAAATTAAAATTTTATTGTATAATATTCATATAAGTACAAACATTTAATGTGATGCAAACCTTACCTGATAGTACATGAATTATTGATAATATTTTTTAAGATGACACGCATTCCAAGTTTTAGGTACCAATCTGTCATTTTGGGTATGTAATTTGTACTCTCCATTCTTAAAGATGGCCAAGACTATGAATGGACCTTCCCAACTTAGTGAGAATTTATTTCGATTAGCATTATTCCCGTGGCCTCAATGCTTCTTAAGACCAGATCTCCCACATCAAATTGTCTTGCCTTCGCCTTTTTGTTATAATATCCTGCAATTCTTTGATGGTATGCTGCCATTTTTAACCGTACCTCATCCCGAATTTTTTGGAGTAAATCAAGATTTTCCCAAGGTCTTTGTGAATTTGATATGGATCAAAGGTTTCGATTCGGAAGCTTGGTAATCTGATTTCCACTGGGATTACAGCCACGGTTCCATAGCATAAACTGAATGAAGTTTCACGAGTCGGTTCCCTGAGTGTCGTCCTATACGACCAAAGGATAGAAGGAAGTTCATCAACCCATGAGCCCCTAGTATTTTTCAAGTTTCATTTTTAAATCAGTAGTATTGTGCGGTTAGTAACTTCTACTTACCCGTTGTATTATGGATAAACAACTGAAGTATGAGCCAACTTTATCTTTAAACTGGCACAATATTTTGTGAAACGTTTGCTTGTGAATTGGGTTCTGTTATTGGTTACAATGACTTTGAGTATACCGAATCTGCAAACAATGTTTTGTCGGACAAATTCGGTTGCATTCTGGTCGGTTAATTTTGCTAACGGGACAGCCTCGACCCATTTTGTGAAGTAATCAATTCTGATTATGATGAATTTTCTCCGTCCTGATGCCACTGGCGGTGGTCTCAGTATATCAATCCCCCATTGTGCGAATGGCCATGGTGATTGCAGTGTTTGAAGCTCTATGTGTGGTTGATGGATAAGACTCCCATGTACTTGGCAATTTTCACATTTCTGACGAAGTCCATTGCATCGTACTTCATAGTAGGCCAATAATATCCTTGCATCATGAGCTTAAAGGCCAGGTATTTACCACCGATGTGGGATCCACAGATGTTGAGGTGTATTTCACCAAGGGCATACTCGGCCTCTTCTGGAGAGAGGCACCGTAAGTATGGAATCGAATATCCCCGACGGTATAATTTTCTGTCCATCATAGTATACCATCCCACCGTCTTTTTTAGTTGTTTGGCCTCGTCTGGGTTTTCTGATAATACGCCGTCAACAGATATTTTATGTATAGTGTCATACAATTTTCGAAATTGGTTACTTGCATAATTTTCTACTGTGGGTCATTTATACTTGGTACTTCTAAAATCTCACGCATTTCTTACACGTACCGCTCCGGATCTCCAGTTGCGGCGTATTTTGCCAATCTATCTGCTTTCCCATTTTCTTCTCTTGGAATATGAATCAATTCTACGTGGTGGAAGGAAGTAATTAAATCTCAAACTTTAGAGAGATATTGGGAAAGTATAGGATTAACTACATCAAAGTTTCCTCGGATCTGATTAATAACGAGTTCCGAGTTACTATATACTTTGAGGTGTGTGGTCGAGCATTCCTTTGCTAATTTTAGCCCAGCAAATAATGCTTCATATTCGGCCACATTATTCATTGCTGGGAATCCAATAGTCATTGAATATTTTATCTCCGACCCATCAAGTGTTCTTAATACCACTCCGACTCCACAGCCAACTTGCATAGAAGAACCATCTACGTGAAGAGTCCAGGTTGGAATATCTTGAGGAATGCCCTTGATAGCCTTAGGATCATTCGTGATTGGTGTTATTGCCTCGACAATAAAATCCTTGAGAACCTGACCTTTCAAGGACGGTCTCGATCAAAATTCTAAGTCAAATTCTCCCAATTCAATTGTCTATTTGACCAATCATCCAGACACATATGGTCTTTGTAAAATTTTTTTAAAGGTTGGTCGGTCAAAATAATTACTTTATGTGCCTAGAAGTACGGTCGAAGTTTTCTAGCAGAATATATGAGTGTCAATGCTATCTTTTTAGCATGTGTATAACGTATTTTTACATTGGTCAAAATCTTGCTGACGTAATACACTGATTTTTTACCATCATGCATATCCCGAATTAAGACCGAACTTAGGGCTGTCTTGGACACAGCCATATATAAAAATAAGTCCTCACCCTGTTGTAGAGAGGTTAGCAATGGTGGATGAGACAAATACTCCTTGAGTTCTCGAAAAGCGGTTTAGCATTATGGAGTCTACTAAAAGCCCACAGACTTAGTCCCTCTTAATGCCTTAAAGAAATTGCAAGTACTTCTTAGCAGATTTATCCAAGAAGTGTGAGAGTGCCACCAATCTTCCAGTTAGTTTTTGGATTTCTTTTACGGTCCGATGTGAGTTCATATTCAGAGTAGTTTTGATCTTCTCTGGATTAGCTTTTATTCCTCGGTGCGAAAAAATAAAGCCTAAAATTTTTTTCCAGGTCACTTCAAAGGTACATTTAGTTGGGTTGAGTTTCATCTGATATGCTCTTAAGACATTAAAAGCCTTGATAAAATCACGAATATGGTCATTCGGAATCTTACTTTTTACAAGCATGTTATCCACATATATCTCCATATTTTATCCAATCTGACTTTCGAACATCTTATGGACAAGGCGCTGATAGGTTGCGCCGGCATTCTGAAATCCAAAAGGCATAATTTTATAACAGTATTTTCCCTCGTCGGTCATAAAAGACGTGTGCTTTTCATCCTCTAGACTCATTCGAATTTGATTATAGCAAGAGTATACATCCATAAAACTAAGTAATCCGTGTCTAGAAGTGGAGTCTACGAGCAAATTAATTCTTGGTAATGGGAAACTATCATTCGGACATGCCTTATTGACGTCGGTGAAGTTAACACATATCCTCCATTCCCATTACTTTTTTTGACCATAACCACATTTGACAATCAATTTGGATATTGTACCTTTCTAATAAATACAATGTCCAAAAGTTTCTTCACATCTTCCCGAATGGCAATTAACTTTTCGACTAAGTAATTTCATCTTTTTTGCCAGACTGATTTGTGGTCGTGGTCTATTCCCAACTTATGGACCATTACCTCGGTCAATATACCCCGCATAACGCTAGGTGCCTAGGTAAAGACATCGGAACTTTATCTCAGAAAATCAATGAGTTGACTTCGGGATGGTTCGGACAAAGAATTCTCAATTTGAATTCGTTTTTTTTAGGATCACTAGCATCTAATAAGATTTGATTCGTTGACTCTCCAGGCTAGGCTTGGAGTAATGTGATTTTATCACAAAGATCAAGGTCCTAAACCTGTTGACTTACTGGCGTCTGAGTAATTTGTGACAAATAACAGGTTTGCATGATCATTTGATCGCCTAAGATCTCTTCGATGCCAAACGGGATTGGGAATTTCACTTTGATATATGGAATAGAAGTCACGGCTCCAAATATGGTTAAATATGGCCGTCAGATGATGGCATTGTAGACCGATGGCAGATCTACAACCAAGAAGGAAAGTATCATGGTAGTTGTTCTAGGATACGTACCCAAAGTAACTTCTAATTGAATTATTCCTTATACGGGTACAAGCTCGTTGTCCATCCCATACAAGAGTCTTTCAAATGTCTTTAATTGATTTTTCTTTAATCCTAATTTAAAGAACACATCAAAATAAAGTAAATTTTTAAAAATTTCATTATCGGTGAATATTCATTTCAATTAGCAATCTATGCCACCATTTAAAACAAGTACAGTTACAAATAAAGGATCAAAGTGGGGGGATATTACATGTGCTAAGTCATCATTACTAAAATTTATGATATCATCCCTGTTCTCTATCCTTGACTTTTTAGAATGTCTGCCAGAACGGGTCGCATGAAAACTATGTTCACAACACCGGCTGCTACTCGACCTCTTGACTATTCAGTCTCATCTCCATCTACTATTTCAGAAACCTGTCTGAGTTTCTACAAAAATCGGTTAAGATGTCCCTTTCGGATCAATTCTTCGATCACCTTTTGCAGTCTCCTGCAATCCTCGATCCTATGCCCTCCACACCGGTGGTAATGATAACATTTTAATTGATCAACACCATCTGGGTTTTTTAATACTTTTGGCCATTTGAAAAAAAATTTACCCTGAATTTGCATTAAGATATTGGTGTGGGAGTCATTTAAGGGCGGTCAAGCCTTATAGCCTGAATCCTCTTTCTGGTGCCAAGTTGGACTTTTGCTGCTTTCTGGATCGATGACCCATGATGTCCCCATTCTTCCTTTTTCCCTTAGTTAATTTTTGGTGGGGCTAGTCCTTCGTCCTCTATATATCATTGGCCTCCACTGTTGCAATATAAACACGAGCAATGGCCTCAACTTCTCTATATATTTAAGGGTTTTTATGAGCCATATGCATAAAGAATTCACCAGGATCCAAAGCAGAAATGAAGGCACTTAGCTTCACTTCCTCAATGTGCTTTGGAATTTTTCTGACCTCGAATATAAATCAGGCCAAAAATTTCTTTTCTTTCTCATTTGGCCCTTGCTTTACTCGGGCTAAATGCCAATGTTATTTTTCCTCCCTCCTACGGGAGGTGAATTGGGATAAGAATTCATCAACCAAATCTTGAAATGATCAAATTGAATTTGGCTGACGACAATAAAATCATGCCCGAGTATCACCTTTCAAAGTCAGAGGAAAACAAAGACATATTGCTGCCTCATTTAGACCCTAAAAATTAATGAGTGTATAGAAATGATTAAGATGATCCATGGGATCAGAGTTTCCATCATAGGGCTCTAAAGCGGACATCTTAAATTTATGTTGTAAGGACCGTGTACGGATTTCCATGATAAATGGATATCATCGCAGGTCAATCATCTTTTTGGCGGTGTCTTCTCTGAAGACACGGTCCTAAAATTTTCCAATTCTCTCCTCAATGTGAGAAGGAGCCATAGTCCTTTTTGCATTGAAGAAATCCCTTAACTCAAACGGTCTTCTAGCAGACCGTGAATCTTAACGATTCATAGTCCTCTGAGGATGTTTCCCATGAGAGGGACCTCCATGAAATGTAGATTCCCTATCATTCCAGGAACACCGAGGGTTTCATCTCTCAGGGCTGTTCTCTCAATCCTAGAGATTTAAATGACCTTAAGTCGAGATGGGACTTTATTAGATGCCATTTTTGTCCCATAGTCATCCTGGTTGTCTATCTGTTTAGAGAGATTCTTTCTTCTCTTATTCTTATTTCTCTTTGATGTAGCATTTTGAGAGGCTGAAGATGGCACTTGTTTTGGCCGTTCGTCCATTTTTGTAATAAGTGTGTGAACGGTACAGGCAAGTGCTTGAATATAAGGATCAGGATGATCACCAATTATGTTTATAGCGGGGGCATCATAGTCACCCAATGTGGCATCCCTAATTGGTGTACTAGTCTCCCCTTTAGAATATACCATTATATATATATTAATCTTTTCTTTTGAGCTTTTAGCGCTGATTTTCACAGACGATGCCAATATTGCATATCGAAGATCTGAATATTGTACAAATGAGAGTTGATGTCGGTTAGTCATTTGTAATCAAGTTACGTGAGTCTACGAAATCAAACCCTGTGCAACACAAATAACGATCAAAGGATTAGCGGAATTCACTTTCCGGTATATCCTCTGACTATCATGTCAATATTTTAATCATACATGAAAAAAAATAAAATATAATTAATTTAAGTTTATTTTTGAGGAATTGTACTCTAGGCGTCTTTGTTTAGAGAGAGTGAATTTTAAACGTTCTATGCCTTTTTCTTCTTTTTCTTCTATTTCGTTTTGATGGAGGAATTTGACATTTATAGTTGGTGGTGAGCTATTAAATGTTATAAGATTTTAATCGTGTGGTCGGACAATTAACCGTTATTCCTATCAAGAACGATTATGATTAATGTCCACCGTTTGTTTAAATAACCGTTTCAACCATTAAACTGGATCTTGGAAATTTGGCCTTCTAGATATAATGTCTCTCCTGGACAAATGGGTGGTGCTATCATGGAGTACTGTTGATCGGATAAGCACAGGCAGCCCATAATTAAATTGGGATTCCTTATTTGGGTCTGTAGATCCCATACCCGTCAGTATTTCTATAATATTTATATACCCTTGTTTGGGCCTATAGATCCCATACCCATCAGTATTTATATATACTTATCATAGAGTACTGTCGATTCGTATCAGATCGACCAACACGAAGATCTGATTCGTGGCACCCAATCCGTAACACAATCCAAATTATTGGTATGCAATATATATAAATGTTAAGGATAATTATATTTAACTAGACACCTTTTTTGTCAATAACAAGCCTTGCTGAATAGTTGTATTAAAAATTAAATAAATTTTAAAAACACCTGTTTTGAGTTTTAAAATCGCACAAATTTTGTTAGAATCTATTTAAATGGTAAGAAAATAAATTGGTAATGCACAACAAAACTATAATGATAACAAATAATTAGACATATAATGTTTTATGTAGAAAATTCCTTTTAAATGAGGAGAAAAATCATGACACTATGCATCTAAAAGTGTTAGTGTGAGTTAATAAAATAGATGTGAAACTCATAAGTGAGTGATTCATAACATAGTAAATTTTTTACTTGAGCCTAAATCTATAAAAATGGTTAGATTTAAACTCTGATAAAATATAAATAGGCTTGAAAATAAACTAACCCCCTTCCCCTTTATGGTTGGAAAATTGTGAGTTAAATTAAGAACCACAATGCTTCAAAATTGCGAAATTAGGGTGCAATTCAACAATTAGAAATTTGGTAAATTCTGAAGATTGTAAATTTCATACACTAAAGCAAATTCAACAGGGTGAGTTTTTTTGTTGATTGAGTGAGGATCGGCATTAGCCATGGAATTAGAATTTGAATTTAGG
>JAODPA010067356.1:0-10599 GCA_025585075.1 Nepenthes mirabilis | reverse complement strand
TATTATTAATACATATTGATGCGTCAATGGATCCAAGTTTCGAATAGATTTGAATTGACTTGATAGTTTGGATCCGACTACGTTCACCGAGTCTGAACCCTACACACCACTATAATAAACAAGAGATTAGGTACCAACGAGATATTATCTTACCGAAAATACTCCAACGTTTAAATCAGTAATCAGCTTTCAACTTTTAAGAAAGTAAATGGAAATAAGAGTAGAAAGAAGATAAGGAGTGTTTGAGATGGGAGCTTGGTTTTCTTCCAGACGTGAGAGGCATTCTTATGGCTCGTAAGGAATACGGTCTCTCAGCCCTATGTTTACAAGGAACGTAGAGAGAGAGAGAGGGTGAGTTCGAGTTTTGTAAGCGTTAGAGTTTAAAGAACTGTCAGAGCACTATGAAAGCTTTTAGAAGAGAAGTGAGCATCTGAAATTTGAGTAATAAGCGTGTACGATCTCAACAGTGAGGATTGTTATCTTAGAAGTGAGCATGTCTTGGAGTGAAGACTCCATGACTTTTATAGGTGAAATGCTGGATGACCTTCCTTAGGTAGGAAGGTTTGATTCCTGCAATCTGTCAGGCAACCTTCTTTAGAAGGGAAGGCTTGATTTTCGCAATCTATTAGGATTTCTTCCTTTTCTGGTGGTTAACGGCTCTCAGGATTACACACATTCCTTCTATACCTTGTTATTGTTAGGGTTTACAGTGGGCAGTGCGCCGAATTTGTTGGTGCCCGTTACAGTGAGAATTGCCTTCTGAAAAGGCACAAAATCAAGGAATTGAGCCGTTGCTAATCGTGTACGGAGGTGTGGGCTCAATTGGGCCAGGCGTACGTAAGGCTTGCTTTCTTGGGCCAGCCTATTGTAACACTTCCGGTCAATAGAAATGTTGCTGTCTCATGGGGAGTTTGTTGGCCGCTCGGTTTGGCGTCTTATCCGGTAAACGCCTGGTATTGACCGTCCAGGCATGCATATGAGCCTTCGTGGATCTGGGCCGTTTCTCTTATTGGGTCCGCCCACTATAGGTGTACCCATCACTGATCCCCCGTATTAGTGGTCTGAATTCTGACCTCCAACATGTTCATGATGGGACGTGCCTGGCTTTCGTTTGTTAAAGTCCATTGGACTGGTGGCGGTGTTGTCGACTGTCTAGCGCAAAGCCTGATGTTCTTCTGAAGCGTTGACAGAATTCGTTGACTGTCTGGGCCATACTCTGGGAAACTGTGGAAGGGCATGTTGATCAGATTCGTTAGCCATCTGGGCTAAAATTCAGGAAACTTATTGAAGGAAGTGTTGACCGAATTTGTTGACCGTCTAAGTAAAAATCTGAAGGACCCGTGGGAATAGGAATGACACGCCATCATTAGCTGGCCTGTTAGACGAAAAGGCGGTCACATGTCTACACGTGGTGAATTCAAGATCCCGGTAATTAATGCGTCGGAGGATCTGATTACGAGACGTGGCAACAATGATGGTGCACGTTTACGAGACGGTTAGTGGGTTCTATGTTCACACTGGTTTTTAACTTGTCCGTCTGTTTACTTTTTGAATTTTTCCACGCTTTTCTTCGTCTTCCTTTGCCTGGAAAAACCCTAAGTGTCTTACTGCCTCTTTTGTTTCCACATCTATGGATTCCTCTGTTATTGATATTAGTTTGATCCTTAACGAAAGTGACGTAAAAGAGTTATACGTGGAGTACAACATTCCTAAGGAGGTTGACTTTCGAGTTCTTGGAAAGGACAACAGGACGTTCCTGCCGACTGAGAGCTTCGTGACCATTTACGATGCGGTGCCGTATCTATGCTCCTTCGGCATATTCCTCCGTCAGCATTCAAGGCGGCTTACAGTGACGATGGTCAGAGGCTATTTAAGTCAACCAAGGAGCAAAGTGGATCTCCCTGGCTGCACGCGGTGGTCTCCAGGTAAGTACTGCCATATATGACTCTTTGAAGAATTGAAAGAATTGGTTCTTCTTTATCCGCATAGGTGAGTCCTAGCTGTTGGCCAAGGAGTGGGGTAAGGTACCTAAAATCTATATTGGGACGCCCTCTGAGGAGAAGATGGCATCCCTGGCGTGGCTGGTCAAATTAGTTGAGAGCCATATTGGGGAGTTCCGGAGAGACCACTTGGTCTCTCACGCTGAAGCCAAGGAGGCCAAATGGGGGCCTCCTTCTCCGGAGCAGAAAATGAGAGAACCGTCCAGAAAGAGGAAGGTAGGGTCCCTTGTAATCAGAGAGCCATCCAGTGAGGGATCTCCTGAAGGTTCTAGGGTAAAGAGAATGGTGATGCCCTCTTCGTTCTCCTCCCTCAAGCCAAGGTGCGTACTAGCCTACCAGCTTTCCAAAGTTGACGATGGCTCTGATTTGGGCGGTGTTGAGCCAACTGACGAGGCCTTTAGGACTAGGTTTCATTCCTCCGCTAGTTGCGTCATTTTGACCTTGTCGTAGAGCGCGTGGGGCCAGTAGAGTCCCCTATGGAGCCCACAATGGAGTGGACTGTTAATCTATCAAAGAAGATGCCATCTGGGGAGCCCAAGGAAGTGCCTGCTGTGCCTCCTGTTATATTAATTGTTGTGCCATTGGAGGAGTCTGCTACTAGGAAGCTCCAGGAGGCTCAAGGGATACCAACCGCTGGAGAGCCTGTTCAGGCTATTGGTGAGACTGCGGAGGTGGAGGAGGATCCCTCTGCCAGGGAGCCGTTTGGAGCGAAGGATGTTTCTGTTGGGCTACCGGAGGAGCTTGCAGTGGATGTTACTGTAAGACCTGTTCAGGAGGGGTCCACTCTTAGTCCACCGCCACCAGAGCTAAGGCTGCACGTCAGGCCAGAAAGGTCGATGCGAAGGATCTGGTAGGTATACTTCTATAACTTGCCTTACCTTTAATTTTGCCATCGTTGACCTTTATCCTTTTTTACAAATTGATGAGGTCACATCGACCTCATGAACGGGTCACAAGGCGCATCGACCAACTCGCAGGGTAGATGACCACTTTGGAGAAAGAGCTAAGCCTCCACATTCGCCCTCACGAGGTCTCGGACATAATGTTGGCACGGTTATGGGAGAGGATTAATGTCAGCCGACGTATTGTGCGGCTGATTGATCCTGATTTTCCAGTAGAATTTATTAACCTATCGAACCGGTTTGCCAAGCGTCGTGAGAGCCTTGTGAGGGAGTCACGGAGCGGTTGTGGACCACCACCACCTCCTTAGCTTTTTGCGGTCTCAGTTTATTTTTTTATCAATGTAAACATATATCGCCACAAGCAATAAAATGAGTGCTTTTATAGATGTTGTAGACCCTTGCATTTATTACTTTTTTCAATTTGTCTGTTGTTGTATTAGCTAGCCAACTTGTCGTATTGCTCGCAAGTTGGCCGTCTGCCTTGTTTAAGGCGCTTCTGGCACATCTCAAAGGACTTAGGTCCTTGGGGAGGCCTAAGGTCGACGTTGATGTCATGTCAAGCTGGCCTGATACTTGCGTATAAGTAAGGCTTGGTGGCGCTACCCAAATATAGACTTGGGTGGCCATCTTTGGGGGAATACTTTGCTCCCATCGACCATCATTGACTAGTCAGGTTATCTTCTTGTGGAGAAAGTTATCGCGTGTGCTGTGCAAGCCCCCTAAAATTTTGGCCGCGAAAGGACCACTTGGATGACCAAGGTTTAGATACGACCACTTATTAGCTGCCTAGATGACTAGTGTTTGAATTCGACCGCTTATGGGCCATTCGGATGACCGAGGTTTAAATACGACCGCTTACAAGTTGTTTGGATGACCAGAGTTTAGATACGACCGCTCATAAGCCTCCTAGATAACAGCGGTTTAGTAACGAGCGGGTGAAAATCCGCCCAACTTAGGGGCAATCTAGATCGCCCAACCCTACAATAAGAAAGGCATACAATATATACAAAAAGAAGAAAACCAAACACAAGATGTAAAGGAGAATACTTATTTTATTAATTGAAAGTTGAATACAAGTACTTACATACAATCATGCGAACTACCTACTTGGGCCCTTATAGTAAGTAATGTTTGAGGTGGATCGTGTTCCACGTCCGTGGAACCAACTTTTTATAATTATTTCGGAGTTTATATGCTCCGTTTTGTAGGATGGAGGAGATTAGAAAATGTCCTTTCCAATTCGGAGAAAGCTTATTCCGATTGGCAATCTTCCCTGTAGCCTCGATACTTCGCAAGACCAAGTCTCCAATATCGAACTGCAACGCTTTTACCTTCTTATTGTAATAGCGGGCGATTCTCTGTTGGTACGCTACAGTCCGCATCCTGGTGACATTACAGATTTCTTCTAACAAGTTTAGGTGTTCCCGAATTTTTTTGGAGTTACCTAACGAGTCGAAAGATTTGACCCTAAGATTTGGAAGCCCGATCTCAACCGGGATCACCGCTTCAATC
Source organism: Nepenthes mirabilis (assembly GCA_025585075.1). Classification (NCBI taxonomy): domain Eukaryota; kingdom Viridiplantae; phylum Streptophyta; class Magnoliopsida; order Caryophyllales; family Nepenthaceae; genus Nepenthes; species Nepenthes mirabilis. The sequence continues at coordinate 6,185 of JAODPA010067356.1, read as the reverse complement.
CCGTAGTAGAGACTTAAGAGTGTCTCTCAAGTCGGCTCCTTTTTAGTAGTCCGGTAAGACCATATGACGAAGGGCAACTCGTCCACCCAAGAGCTCCCTGCGTTGTCCAACTTGGGCTTAAGACCGTGGAATAGCGTGCTGTTCGTGACCTTCACGTATCCATTCGCTTGAGAATACACCATCAAAGTGTGGACCAACCTAATGCCCAAGTTGGCGCAATAGTTGGTGAAATATTTTCTAAAGAATTGGGTTCTGTTGTCAGTCAATATGACCTCTGGAAAGCTAAACCTGCTAATGATGCACTGCGAATGAATTCAAGAGCGTTGTGCTCTATGACTTGGTCAGCGGGATGGCCTCGACCCACTTGGTAAAGTAGTCGATATCCGCAAAGATAAACTTTCCTTACCCCATCGCAATGAAAAATGAGTCGAGAATGTTAAACTCCCACTGCGCGAAGGGCCAAGGAGCCTTGAGGGACTTCAGTTCGACGAACGACTGGTGGTGAAGGTTGCCGTAAAGTTGGCAACTCTCACACGTTTTTACGAAATTGAGTGCATCCTTCTTCATTGAGTGCCAGTAGTAACCTTGTCACGTGATTTTGAACCCCAAGTTCTTGCCACCGACGTGTGATCTGCAAATCCCAATGTAGATTTTTTCGAAGGTGTAGTCGGCCTCCTCAGGGGTTAGGCACTAGAGGTACGGAGTCGAGTAATCGCGGTAATACAGCCGTCCGTCTACTACAGTGTACCAGCTGGCCGTCTTCTTGATCTGCTTGGCCTCATCCGTGTCTTCTGGCAGTGTTCTGTCCGCCAGATATATCCGATAGGGCGCCATCTAATTTTTCGTCCCGGAGATCCACATCGCCTCCTATTCCTCTATGCTGGGAGAGTTCAAGACCTCCTGCATGTCCCTCGAGTATTGCTCTGGACAGTTGGTCAATATTCCAATTTTCAGTTTTTGGAATATGGTCTAAGATCAGTCTGTCAAAACTCCGAGCGGCCTCCATTACTTTGGCCAAGTACTTGGGCAGGTGTAGGTTCCTCGCCTCTAAACTCTCGTTAAATTGGTTGATGACTAGCTCAAAGTCGCTACAGATAGTCAGTCACTTGGTTGAGCACTCTTTGGCTAGTCTTAACCCCACTAATAGGGTTTCGTATTCGGTAGCATTGTTGGTGGCCAGAAAGTTAAGTCTAAGAGATTATTTCACCTCAAACTCATCAGGGGTCTTGATGACTACCCCGGCACCACTGCCTGAGTCCGTAGACAATTCGTCTACGTGGAGGACCCATTCTGGTACTCCCTCATGCTATTTTGTTTCCTCAGGGGGCTATTCTTCAAGAATATGGGTCGTGGTCTGGACGATAAAGTCGGCCAGAGCATGCCCTTTTATGACCAGACTGGGCCAAAATTTGATGTTAAACTCTCCCAATTCGATAGCCCACTTCACCAGCCGCCCAGAAACGGCAGGTTTATGGAGAATGCTCTTCAAAGGTTGGTCGGTGAGAATAATCACACGGTGCGACTAAAAGTAGGGCATCAGTTTTCGGGCGGAGAAAACAAGCACTAAAGCTAACTTCTCCGCGCGTGGGTAGCGCGTCTCTGTGTCGATTAACGTCTTACTCACGTAGTAGACCGGCCATTGAGTGTTAGATTCTTGGTGTGCGAAGACGGAGTTGAGGGCCGCCTCTGACACCGCCAGGTAAAGGTACAGCTCCTCTCTTTCCTTGGGTGACTTCAGTGATGGCGGGTTGGCCAAATACTACTTCAACTCATTGAGAATTGCCAGGCACTCCGCCGTCCATTGAAATTTGTTTGATTTTGTCTCCCTCAAAGCCTTAAAGAATGGCTAGTACTTGTTACTAGACTTAGCTAAGAAGTCGGATAATGCTGCCAGTTGTCCGGTCAGTCGCTGGACATCCTTGTGCTCCGCGGGGGAGCTATGTCCGCGAGAACTTTGATCTTGTCTAGGTTTGCCTCGACCTCTCATTGAGAGATAATAAAACCCAGGAACTTTTTCGAGCCACTCCGAATGTGCACTTAGCTAGATTCGTCCTCATTTGAAGTGCGCGGAGCACTTCAAATGATTTTGCTAGATCACGAATATGGTCACTGGTGGTTCTATTCTTGATGAGCATATTGTCGACGTACACCTCCATATTTTCGCCGATCTACTTGTCAAATAATTTATTTACGAGTCGCTGGTAAGTGGCTAATATATTCTTCAGACCAAATGGCATTACCTTTTAACAATAAGTGTCCTAATCTATCATGAACGAGGTGTGCTCCTCGTCCTCTGAACTCATCTGGATCTAATTGTAGTTTGAGTACGTGTCCATGAAGCTCAATAGCTCATATCCGAATATAGAGTCTACCAGTAGGTTGATATTGGGCAAAGAAAAGCTATCATTCGGACAGACTTTGTTAACGTCGATAAAATCGATGCACATTCATCATTTTCCGTTATTTTTCTTTACTAAGACGATGTTAGAGAGCCAGTCCAAGTACTAGACTTCCCTGATAAAGCCAGCATCCAGCAGCTTCCTTACTTTCTTCCGGATGGTGACCAACTTTTTCATCGAGTGATTTCTCCGCTTCTTCCTGACGGGTGTATGGTCAAGATCGAGGGCTAACTTGTGAACCATTACTCCAACCGGAATCCTAGGCATCTCAGCGAGAGTCCATGCGAAGATGTCAGTGTTCTGTCACAAGAATGAAATCAGCTCATCGCGTAGTGTGCCAGTAAGTGAGCCGTCAATCTGTACGTACCTTTTCGGATCATCCAGATTCAGTGGGACTAGATCGATTGCCTTACTAAACTGTGCATGTTGCAGGGTTATTTCTTCTTGATGGTCGAGTTTTCCTGCCGACCTGGTGCTGCCGCTAGGAATGACTTGAGACATGTAACATGTCTAGCCAATGATTTGGCCACCCAACACTTCATCTATATCGTACGATATCGAAAATTTTATTCTGAGTTACAATATCGAAATGATGACTCCGAATGTTGTTAGGTACGGGCGGCCTAGTCTAGCGTTGTATACGGAGGGCAAGTCGACTACCAAGAAGGTGAGTATACGACTTGTCATTTTCGGGTATGTGCTCAAGGTGACCTCCAACTGGATCATCCCTTGGACAGGTACCGACTCGTTGTCAAGGCCATGTAGCGGGCCTTCGGTAGGTTTTAATTGACTTTTTTTAAACCAAAATTAAAAAATGCATCAAGGTAGAGTAAGTCGTGTAAATTTCTATTATCAATGAACACTCGTTTCAATTAGTAGTCGACGCTACCGTCTGAAACGAGTGTGGATACAATAAAGGGATTTGCATGGGAAGAAATTACATATGCTAAATCATTGTCATTAAAACTAATGACGTTGTTTGCGGTACGCTGCTTCTTCCTCCAAATCTACTGCTCCTTATTGTCCCCCGAGTTCCTGGTTGGATGAGTAGCGATCATATCGACCACTCCTACGGCAACCCGATTCCGTTGAGGGAAAAGCTCCGGTCCTTCTCCGCTTGCAGTGCCAGAGTTCTGGCAAAGGTTCTTGACAAACCTGGTGAGATGGCCTCTCCAGATCAGCTTTTTTATCTCCCGTTGGAGAGTCTTGTAGTTCTCTGTGGAGTATTCAGGAGATCGATGAAAATCATAGTATTTAGCTGAATTTTCTCCCTCTGCCTTCTTAAGTGGTTTTGGCAATTTAAGAAACTTCTCCCTGAGGATCTATATGAGGACGTTCGAACGCATATTGGTCAAGGACATTAAGCTAATCGGCCTGTAGCCCTTGTGCTCCGGTGGTCCGATCCTGTGGTGCTTCCATCGGGAGTGATCGCCGCTATTGAACTTTCTCTTTTCCTCTCTTGGGAATGAGCGAGGTTGTTCGATCCGCTCAGGACACTTAGCCTCATTGGCCTCCTCTGTCGCCACATATGCCTGAGTGATGGACTCTACCTCTCGGAAGGTTTGCGGGTTCTTGTGCATTAGGTGTCTGAAGAAATTCTCGTATATCAGCGTGGATATGAAACTGCCCAATTTTATCTCCTCGGTGAGCCTGGGGATCCGCCTGACCTCTGCTACGAAGCGATCCAAAAACTTTTGTGGATTCTCTCCCTACTTCTACTTGATATGGGAGAGGTGCCAAGATTACTTCTTTTTCCGACGACTGGAGGCGTACTAGGCCAAGAAGGGATCAATCAACTCCCTAAAACTTTTGATCGAGTCTGAGGGAAGATAGTGGAATCATATACGAGTGTCCCCCTTCAAGGTGAGCGGGAAGTTGCGATACATTACTGCATTTTCTAACCCTTGCAAACTCAGATGGGTGCGGAAATGATCGAGAGAATCCATTGGATCAGCGCTCACGTAGTAAGAGTCAATGGGAGGCGTCTTGAACTTCACCGGCATTAGACGATTCAAGATCTCCGCTGTGAAAGGTGATCTATCTAGATCGATAGCGTGCTCATCGTTCTTGAACACGCGGTTCCAAATTTTTTCCAACATGGAATCTGCTTGAGTGGCGTTGGCTGATCTCTTAAAATTGAGATAGGTCCACAACTCCGTTCCTTCCCTAGTGTGGCTAGTAGTAGGCAGGCTACTACCACCAATAGATCTAATGACTCGAGAGGCTTCCTCCTGGGCTTGGGTCCTGATCTCTGTCCAAGAGTATCGGGAGTTCTTTCGTTTTGGACCTTCTTCCGAAGTCATGCTGCCTAAGCGCTCTTTAAGTCTTAGCCGGCTTTGGGCGCGTGAGAACTCAAGTGTCTGAATGTTGGCCGACCTTCTGGATTTTCTAACCGACTTCTTCTTCCTCTGGCCTTCTTTCCTAGAGGCCAATACAGGGACTGCCGTAGGCAGAGCCCCCTGCTGAGAGTGCTCCTGGAGGAAGCAGAGCATCTGGAGCATCTTATTTATATTCTACATGTGCTCCACCAGATATTGAAAGAAGCACGCGGGCACTCCGTTGATCATCCCGTTGACCATGATACCAGCAGTGTGATTCTGGTTAGGAGAGGTGACGTTTCTAGCGGGCTCGCTAACTTGCGCTCTCGTGTTTACCATTCTGGTTAGCTTGGGAAGTGAAATTGAGAAAGGTGTATGGGAAAATGTGGTAGGCTTTTTGTAAGTACTTTCCACAAACGGCGCCAATGATGCATCCTTGGATCTAAGTTTCGAACAGATTATGGTCAATTTGATCATCTGGACCGATTCCATTCACCAAGTTTAGACCCTGCACACTACTACAGCAAATAAGAGGTTAGGTGCCGGCGTGATATTATCCCACCGAAAATACTTTAATATTCAAATCAGTAATCAACCTTCAACTTTTAAGCAGGTAAATGAAAATAAGAGTAGAAAGAAGATTATGAGTGCTTGAGATGGATGCTTGGTTTTCTTCTAGACATGAGAGGCATTCTTGTGGCTCGTGAGGAGCACAATCTCTCAGCCCTATGTTTGCAAGGATCGTAGAGAGAGGGGGGGTGAGTCTGAGTTCTGTAAGCATTAAAGTTTAAAAAACTGTCAGAGCACTATGGAAACTTTTAGAAGAGAAGTGAGCCTTTGAAATTTGAGTAATGAGCATGTATGATCTCAATAGTGAGGATTATTGTCTTAGAAGTGAGCATGCCTTACAGTAAAGGCTCCATGGGCTTTTATAGATGAAATACTGGACGACCTTCTTTAGGCTGGAAGGCTTGATTTTTACAATGTGCCGGTTGACCTTCCTTGGGCAAGAACGCTTGATTTTCACAACCTGTTGGGATTACTTCCTTTCTTAACAGGTAATGGCTCTCGGGATTACTCGCCTTTTTTCTGCACCTTATTACCGTTAGGGTTTATAGTGGGTAGGAAGAGAGAATCTGACTCTTTTCTCATGTGACGTGTACTGAATCTGTTGGTACCCGTTACAGTGAGGATTGCATTTTGAAAAGGCGCAAAATCAAGAAAATGAGTCATTACTGGTCGTATATGGAGGTGTGGACTAAATTGGGCCTGACCCATGTGAGGCTTGCTTTATTCAGCCGGCCTACTGTAGTATTTTTGGTCAATTGAACGTTAACCATTTCATGGGGAGCCTGTTGGTCGTTCGATTTGGCCTCTCATCCGATCAACGCCTAGCATTGACCATCCAGGCACGCATATGAGCTTTTGTGGATTTGTGTCGTTTCTCTTATTGGATCCGTCCACTATG
>JAODPA010067355.1:0-10599 GCA_025585075.1 Nepenthes mirabilis | reverse complement strand
CCACGAGGGCCCACATGTAAGCATGGGCGGTGAACGTCTACCGTTGACCGAAAGAAAGGCCAAGGAAGCCAGTGTACGGACGGGCAACTGACGCAAAGGATGGTCAATATTTCTACTAACCGACAGCATTACAGTGGGCTAGCCCACACAAATAAGCCTTATGAAGGCCAAGCCCAGTTTAACCTGCATTCTCGTCTATGGCCAGCAACGATTTCTTCCCTGATTACGTACTCCCCCAAAAGGCAACCTCCACGGTAACGGTCACCAGCAGATTCAGCGCTGACCTCATGAGGAAAGTGCTGGATTTTCTTCCCTGTCTGCTGTAAACCCTAGCCATTGCAAAATACAGAAGGAAGGTAACCCTCCCAATGAGCCGTTACCACCATTAATGCTAACGTCAAGAAAAGAAGCTGTTCTAGTAGAGCATTGAAATCACGTACTCCCACCTAAGGAAGGACGCTCAACTTCTCGACTATAAGAAGGCCATGGAGTCCACACTCAAAGGTACACCTTCTTAAAGGAAACAAACGCTCTCATACCTAGTCGAATCGCTTTCACATCATCATTCATTTTTCCTGAGTAATCCATTAGAGCTTACACGGCGCACTCTTAAGATCCTACGCTGATAGTACGTCCACACTTTATCTCTCTCCCCAGTCGCTTCGATTCCCAGAAACCCTGGGATAGGAATCACTATTCCTCTCAAGCAATAGTAACCTCTCCCAGCGAGAGCCAAATTATAACCATAAACACTCTCTGTTCCTTGCCCTTATAACGTCATTTCCTTTACCTTCGCGATTCTTGAAAAGTTGTTTTGCTAACTTAGACGTCGGAGTATTTACGGTGGGGCAACATCCCGCCGGTATCTAACCTCACGTTTGTTTTAGTGGTGTACAAGATTCAGACTCAGTGGACGGAGCCAAATTCAACAATCGATACAACCCAAACCCAACCAAAGTTTAGTTTCAGGACGCATTATTGGTGTCGTCTATGGGAAGCTTATAAAAAGCCAACCACTTCCCTAAACAACTTCACGCAATCTCACACTCTCAGCTTCTCTTTCCATCAGCTAATATGGTGAACACAATGGCACAAGCGAGTGAACCCGCCAGGGATGTGACCTCGCCCGACCAGAACCACGATATTGGTACCTTAGCCAACGGGACGATTAATGGGGTGCCAACCCCTTTTTTTCAAAACCTGGCGGAGTACATATAGAATACCAACAGGATGCTCCAGATGCTTTGCTCCCGCTAGGAGCTCGCACAACAGGGGACTCCACCTGCAGCGGCCCCTGCACCGGCCTCCAGAAGGGGAGGCCTAAGGAAAAAGAAGCCAGCCAAGAAATCAAAAAAGCCGGCCAACACTCAGATGCCAGAGCCCTCATAAGCCCAAAGCCGACTAAGGTGTGGGGAGCGTTCAGGCAACGTGACTCCGAGAGAAAGTTCGGAGAGAAGGAACCCCCAATATTCTCGGGTAGAATCTAGACCCCAAACTTAGGAGGGAGCCTCCGGGGCTATCAGATCCGCTGGTGGCAGTAGCCGGCCGGCTACTGGCCACGCTAAAGAAAGGACGGAGTTGAGGACATTCCTTAACTCCAAAAGATCAGCCAGTACAACTCGAGCGGATCCAAGACGAGAGAGAATCTGGAGCCACGATGAGCGCGTGACAGATTTCGACAGATCCCCTTTCATAGCGGAGATCTTAAACCGTCTCATACCCGCAAAGTTTAAAATGTCAACCCTTGACTCGTACGATGGGAGCGCTGATCCCATCGATCACCTTACCCACTTCTGCACCCATCTAGCTCTGCAAGGTTTGAAAGACGTAACCATGTGTCATTGCTTCCCACTTACATTAAAGGGGCACGCACGCATTTGGTTCCATCATCTTCCCTTGGATGTCATCTGGAGCTTTCGAGAGCTGGCTGATCTCTTCCTGTCGCAGTATGCCTCCAGTAGCCGAGAGGAGAAATAGCCTTGGCACCTGTCGCATATCAAGCAAAAGCATGGGGAGAATTTGTAAAACTTTCTGGATCGCTTCGTGATGGAAGCTAAGCGGATCCCCAGACTCACAAAGGAGATAAAATTGGACAGTTTCATCTCTGCGCTGACGCATGGGGATTTCTTTAGGCACCTGACGTATAAAAATTCGCAGACCTTTCGGAAAGAGAAATTTATCACTAGGGCCTACGCAGCGGTAGAGGAGGCCAACGAGGTTAAGTGTCCCGAGTGAACTAAAAAACCACGCTCTTTCTCGGCCGAAGGAAAGAGGAAGTATAGCGGCAGCGGCGATCACTCCCGTCGGAAGCACTCCACGGCTGGACCACCGGAGCGTAAGGACTATGGGCTAATTAGCCTAATGCCCTTGACTGACACGTGTTCAAACGTCCTTATGCAGATCAGAGGTGAGAAGTTTCTTAAGTGGCCAAAACAACTTAAGAAGGCGGAAGGAGGAACTCTAGCCAAATGTTGTGATTTCCATCGATCTCCCGAACACTCTACCGAAGAATGCAAAACGCTCCAGCAGGAGATAGAAGAGTTGATCCACAGAGGCCACCTTACTAGGTTCGTCAAGAACTTTGGCTAGAGCTCCGATATAGTAGGCAGTGAAGGCACAGAACCGTCTCCTCCGAGGAATCGTGTCGCGGTAGGAGTAGTTAACATGATTGCGACTCGACCTGCCAAGATTCCAACGGACCATAGGGAGCAACATGTAGGGAATAAGAAGCAGCGCACTAAGAAAAACATCATTAGTTTTAGCAATAAAGACTTTGAGCATGTAGTTTCTCCCCATGTAAACCCCCTAGTTGTATCCGCCCTCGTTTCAGACGGTAGCGTCAACTACTAGCTAAAACGGATATTCATCGATAATGGAAGTTCACGTGATTTGTTGTACCTTGATGCGGTTTTTAAACTTGGTTTAAAAAAGAATCAGTTAAAGCCTGTTGAAGGCCCGTTGTATGGCCTTGATAAAGAACCAGTGCCTGTCCAAAAGACAATCCAATTAGAAGTGACCCTGGGTACATACCCAAAAACGGCGAGTCAAACATTTACCTTCTTAGTAGTTGACCTACCCTTCATTTACAACGCTATATTAGGTCGCCCATGCCTAACAGTGTTTGAAGCCATCACTTCGATATCACATCTCAAGATAAAATTCCCAATGGCTTGCGGTGTAGGCGAGGTTCTGGGTGACCAGGCCACTAGGCGGACATGTTATATGTCCCAGATCACCCCGAGTGGCGACACTAGATCGACAGGAGAACTCGACCATCGGGACAAGGCAACTTTACAGCAAGCACAATCCAGAGAGGCAACCGATCTGATCCCACTAAATCCGGAAGATTCAAAAAGGTGTGCACAGATTGGCGGCTCACTCACCGGAACACTGCGCGATGAGTTGATCACATTCTTATGCCAGAATGTAGATATCTTCGCGTGGACTCCGGCTGACATGTCTGGGATTCCAGTCGGGGTAATGGTCCACAAGTTGGGCCTCGATCTCGACCGCAAACCCATCGGGCAGAAACGAAGAAACGATTCTGTAGAAAAACTAATTGCCATCCGGGAAGAAGTAAAAAAGCTGCTAGACGTCGGCTTCATCAGGAAGGTCTAGTGTCCGAGCTGGCTTTCAAATGGCGTCTTGGTAAAGTAAAGTAACGGAAAATGGTGAATGTGCGTCGATTTTACCGATGTTAACAAAGCCTGCCTTAAAGACAGCTATTCCTTACCCCGGATCGACCTATTAGTGGATTCGACATCTAGGCACTAGCTGTTGAGTTTCATGGATGCGTACTTAGGCTATAACCAAATTTGGATGAGCTAGGCTATAACCAAATTTGGATGAGCCTAGAGGATGATGAGCACACCTCGTTAATGACAGATCAAGACACATATTGTTACAAGGTCATGCCTTTCGGACTAAAAAACGTAGGGGCCACTGACCAACAGCTTGTGAACAAGATATTCAAAAGACAAATCGGACACAATATAGAAGTGTACATTGACGATATGCTCATCAAGAGCAGAGTCAGTAATAACCACATTCACGATCTGGTCGAATCTTTCGAGGTGCTCCACGCACACCAAATGAAGCAGAATCCCTCTAAGTGCATCTTCAGAGTCTCCTTCGAAAAATTCTTGGGTTTCATCGTCTCCCAGCGAGGATTCGAGGCAAACCAAGAGAAGATTAAGGCTCTTGTAGACACATCTCCACCACGGAGCGTCATGGAAGTCCAGCTGCTAACCGGATGACTGGCGGCCTTGTCTCGCTTCTTAGCAAAGTCAGGTAATAAGTACTAGCCTTTCTTTAAGGTATTAAGGGGAACAAAAGCAAACGGATTCCAGTGGACGGTGGAGTGCCAAACGGCCTTCGACGAACTAAAACGATATCTGGCTAGCCCACCATTATTGACATCACCCAAGGATGGAGAGGAGCTTTACCTTTACCTATACCTTTACCTAGTGGTGTCAGATGTTGCCCTCGGTTCCATCCTCGTACGCCAGGACCTCGACACCCAATGGTCGGTTTACTATGTGAGCAAGACGTTGACTTGCCTAGAGATGCACTACCCGCGTCCAGAAAAGCTAGCCTTAGCGCTTGTTTTCTCTGCCCGGAAGTTGAGGCCTTATTTCCAAGCCCATTGCGTAATTATCCTCACCGACCAGCCTCTGAAGAGCATTCTCTAGAAACCTAATGTTTCTGAATAGCTGCTAAAGTGAGCCATCAAATTGGGAGAGTTCGACATCGAATTTCGGTCCAAACCTGCCATCAAAGGGCAGGCTTTGGCCGACTTTGGCCGACTTCATCGTTGAGACCACGACACAAATTCTTGAAGAACAGCCCACTAAAGATATAGGACAGAGCGAGGCAGAGCAGAATGGGTCATTAACGTGGACAAATCGTCTACGGACTCGGGTAGTGGAGTAGGAGTAGTCCTAAAAATCCCGAATGGGCTCGAATTGAAATACTCTCTCAAGCTCGACTTCCCGGCAATCAACAACGTCGCAGAATATGAAACTCTATTGGCCGAATTAAGACTGGCTAAAGAGTGCTCGGCTAGGCGATTAACCGTCCATAGCGACTCAGAGTTGGTCGTCAATCAGGTTAGCGGGAACTTCGAGGCATGCAACCCCCACCTGGCTAAATACTTGACCAAGGTAAAGGAGATCAGCCGGAGATTTGACAAAGTGATCCTTGTTCATGTTCCCAGAGCTGAAAACTAAAAGGCCGACCAGCTTGCCAGGGTGGCGGCGGTCGAAAACCCAGAGCAGTACTCAATGGACATGTGAAAAACTCTCAATGTTCCTAACACAGAGAAGCAAGAAGCAATGCAAATCTTCGAGGCAAAAAAATTGGATGACCCCGTACCAAAAATACCTGATGGATTAAGTACTTCCAGAAGACGCAGACGAAGCCAGGTCAAAAAGGCAATCGGCCGGTACACCATGGTTAATGGACGGCTATATCATTGTGGCTATTGGACCCCGTATCTCCGGTGCCTCACTCCAGAGGAGGCCGACTACGCCCTAGGAGAAGTCCATCTCGAGATATACGGATCGCATATTGGCGGCAAGAACTTGGCATTCAAAATCATGTGCCAAGGTTACTACTGGTCAACAATGAAAAAGGATGCGCTCGAGTTCGTAAGAAGTGTGAAAGCTTCCATATTCATGGCAATCTTCACCACTAGCCACCTATCGAGCTGAAATCCCTCCAGGCTCCGTGGCTATTCGCACAATGGGAGTTACATATTCTCGGCCCATTTTCCCTTGCAACGGGGCAAAGGAAATTCATTATCACGGGTATCGATTACTTCACTAAGTGGATTGAAGACATCCCGCTGACCAAAATCACAGAGCACAACGCTCTTAAATTTGTCCGTCAAAATATAGTCAGCAGATTTAGCGTTCCCGAGGTCATCGTCACTGACAATGGAACTCAATTCTCGGGAAAGCGCTTCACTAAGTATTGCACCAATCTAGTCATCATATTGGTCCACACTTCGATAACATATCCGCAAGCCAACGGACAAATGAAAGTCACAAACCGTACACTACTCCATGGGCTGAAGACCAAGCTGGAGGACACAGGAGGCTCCTAGGTCGATGAGCTGCCCTCCGTCTTGTGGTCTTACCGGACAACTCCTAGGGAACTGACTCGTGAGACACCCTTCAGCCTCTGCTACGGATTGAGGCGGTAATTTCGGTTGAAATTGGGCTCTCGAGTCTCAGGGTTGAGTCTTTCAACCCACAGGATAACTCCCCAAAAATTTAGGAACACCTAGACTTGTTGGAAGAAGCCCGCGATGCCGCAAGGCTGCAGACGGTAGCCTACCAACAACGGATTGCGTGCTATTATAACAAGAAGGTAAAAGCGCGACACTTTGAGATCGGAGACCTGGTCTTACGAAGCATCGAGACTACAGGTAAGGTTACCAACTGGAATAAACTCTCCCCGAACAGGAGGGGCTTTTCCTAATCTCTGCCATCCTGTGAAACAAAACGTACAAACTTCGGACCCAGAACGACAAGTTGGTTCATCGAATGTGGAACGCGACCCACCTCAAGCATTACTTTCAGTAGAGACATAGGTAAGGCAACCATCTGCATGCATACAGGAACAATTGGCACGTTATATCACCTCACTATAGATTCTTTTCCTTTTCGTTTCCATATGCACGTTTATGTCTGTTTGTAGGTTTACACGACCTACACTACCCCTAAGTCGGAAGGATTTTCACCCTCTTGTAACCAAACCCTGGTCATTTAGGCGGTCCACGAGTAGTTATAATAAAACGCTGGTCATCCAGGCGGCCCACGAGCGGTCGTAACAAAATCATGATCATCCAAGCAGCCCACGAACGGTCGTAACAAAACCCTGATCATCCAGGCGAGCAAAGAGCGGTCGAAACAAAGCCTTGGCCACCCAGGTGGCCTACTAACGGCCAAACTAAATCTTGGTCATCTAAGTGACCCATTCGCGGTCAAAATCTTAGTGGCTCAACTAGCGCACGCCACAGCCAAATTCGCTAGGAGCAAGCATGATCAGTCAATGACGGTCGTCATTAGCAAAGGCTCTCCTTCCAAAAGTCGGCCACCCCGGTTCACGCTAGGGCAGTACCACCAAGCTTTCACTCTCGCATAAGCATGGATCAGGCTTGGCATGATGTCCGAGTAAACCCTGATGTCTACTCAAAGGCTCAAGTCCTTCGAAAAATGCCTACAGTGTCTTAAGCAAGGCAGATGGCCAACCTATGCGCACAGAGTTAGTTGGAAAATACAGCAACGGAGGAGTGGAAATTACAATAAAGGCAAAAGACACGTAACATCAATAAAATAGTCGTTTTATTGATTGCATTCACTCATCAATACATTAGCTGTAAAAACCAGAGCAACAAAGACTAAGGAGGGGTGGAGTTCCTAAAAGAACGCGCTGGCGATCTGCTACTGACCCGGGGCTCTCCCACAAGGCACTCACGACACTGAGCGGAACGGTTCTCTAGATTGAGGAATTCGATTGAAAAGTGGGCATCAATTAGCTGAGCAATACGCCGACTAATGTTTATCCCCTCCCATAACCGTGCCAACAGCATGTTCTCAACCTCATGGGGACGGATACGTGTGGCCAGTTGATTCTCCGGAGTGGTCATTTGCCCTGCAAGCTGGTCAAGGCGTAGCGTGGTCCGGTCAGCCTCTTCCTTTAGACGAGCATTCTCCTCCTTAAGTCTGTCGTTCTCCTCAACCAGATCCGACACCACGACATCTTTAAGGTTAGCATTCTCCTCTTTAAGCCAGGTGATCTCCGCCTCCAAGTTAGCCAGCACAGATCTTAGAGCGACCGCATCATCTTGATACTCCGCCCTCATTGCTTCCAACTCCTTGTCGAGCCAAGCAATCAACCTATCCCTGTCAACAATCGCTAGGTCTCGCTGGCCAATCGCCTTAACAACAGTATTGGAGACTTTTTCTTTCTGTAAAAATAATAAGTGTTAGCAGCAGTTAAACTAAGAGGAGAGGCAGATCACGAAAATAATAATAATAATAATAATTTTTCTTTCTGTAAAAATAATAAGTGTTAGCAGCAGTTAAACTAAGAGGAGAGGCAGATCACGAAAATAATAATAATAATAATAATAATAATAAATTTACCGGCCAAATCCTATGCGCTGGAAGCACCGACCTAGCACGAGATCTTGACTCAAACGGCGGAGGACCAGAGACGGAATCTTCTCAAGCATACCCAGCAGTGACCTCCGCCGCAGACTCCTCCAACAGCTCTGCCAAAAGGTCGTCCGTTCCAGACGGCATCCCAACGACAGGCTCTAACGACCCTTCCACGGCCTGTACAGGCTCCTCAGCAACAGCCTCCTCCGTGATCTCTATCCTAACCTCAACCGCCGATTGAGGTTCTCCGGGAGCTGACACTCTTGGCTCCCCCAGAATCTCCTCAGGAGTAGGCTCGTCAAATGTCACGAATGCTAGCCCAATAGGAGGCTCAACAGGCGCCTCCCTGGGTTCCCCGATAGGTACCTCCTTCGACGGATCAGTGACACACTCAATGATGGCCTATGCGGAAGGCTCCAACTGCATCAAGTGCTTCGACTACGGTAGGGCAAGAACAACGCAGCTGGCGGCAAGGTACAGTCTCTCCCTAAAGACCTCAACGGCAGAACCTTTACCACATATACCGGAGTTGTCCCCCACTCTAGTCAGCTGGCAATTAGCACATTCCCGGCATCGGTGGAGGAGGACGAGGAAGGCCTTACTGCTGCCACTGTCGTTGTTGGACTAGTGGGAGAACCATCGTCAGTTGGTTCCCTGATTACAAGAGCTCCAATCTTCCTCTTCCTAGAGGGTTCATCGTCTTCTGCTCCGGTGACGGAGGCCCCTACCTGGCCTTCCTGGTCTCATCAGGAGAAACCAAGTAGTTTATCCGAAAATCTAAATGGTGTTTCTCTACCAACCTAAAGAGCCACTCCAGGGACTTCGTCTCCATCTCAGTGGGAGTTCCGGTGTAAACCTTAGGAACCTTGCCCCATTCCCTGGCCAACGGCCAGAATCTCTCCACGTAAACAAAAAAGAACATGTTCTTCTAATTCTTCAAAGAGTCATAAATGGCGGTGCTAACCTGGAAACAGCCCCGTGGGACCAAAGAGATCCATTCCGCTCTCTGGTTGAACTTGTATAGGACCCTCACCATCTCCACCGTCAACTTCTTCGAATGCTGACAAAGGAAAATACAGAACGTGCACAGATACCACACAACATTAGCGTGAAGCTGTGCGATAAGGACTTTGACGGCGGTCAGAATCTCTAGTAACTCGTCAAGAATGGAAAGGTGCAGCCCACTCCTCAAATGAGCCTCATAAATGGTGATACAACCTTCAAGCGGTGAGCATGCCCAGACTTCCTTGCCAGGAATACGGGGAATGATCGCTTTAGGAACGTTGTACTCTATGTACGACTCCTTCAGGTCAGTCTCTGTAAGGATCGAAGCTATCTGTGCAACGGGAGCCATGAGTATGGAAGTAAGGAAGAAAATGGTGCAACACTTAGAAAAATGGAGATGAACGAGCAACTTAAAGGCAGTATGAACGCTTGCCAAAGTAACCGTCTTGTAAATGAGCGCCATCATTACTGTCACGTGGCGCCTCCTGAATAGGCACTGACAAACCAGATCCCCCGGTGTATTAATTATCGGGATCTTCAATTCACCGTGTACAGACACGTGGCCGCCTTTTTGTCTGAACAAAATAACTAATGATGGCGCATCACTCCACTTCCACAGGTTCTCCGGACCTTGGCCTTGACGGTCAACGAATCCTTCAGCAGGTTCTCTGGACCTTGGCTCTAACGGTTAACGAATCCGGTCAACATTTTCTACAACAATTCTCCAAATTCTGGCCAAAACGATCAGCGGTTCCTGTTAATGGATCTTGACCGAGGCCAAGTCACTCAACCCACCATGAACATGTTGGAAGTCTGAATTTAGACCACCAGCATGGGGGACTAGTGATGGGTACACCCTTAGTGGGTAGGCCCAAAAAGGAAGGAACGGCCCAAATCCACGAAGGCCCACTTGTAAGCCTGGGCAGTCAACGTCTACCATTGACCGAAAAAAAGGCCAAGGAAGCCGGCGTAAGGACGGGCAATTAGCATAAAGGACGGTCAACATTTTTGTTGACCGATAGCACTACAGTGGACCAGCCCACAAATAAGCCTTATGAAGGCTAGGCCCAGTTTAACCTGCATTCACGTCTACGGCCAGCAATGGTTTCTTCCCTGATTATGCACTCCCCCAAAAGGCAACCTCCACGGTAACGGTCACCAGTAGATTCAGCACTGACTCCATGAGGAAAGCACCGGATTCTCTCCCCTTTCAGCTGTAAACCCTAGCCGTTGCAAAACACAAAATGAATGTAACCCTCCCAATGAGTCGTTACCGTTATTAATGCCAACGTCAAGTAAGGAAGCTGTTCCAACAGAGTACTGGAATCACGCACTCCTACTTTTTCCTTGCGTACAAAAAATTATAAGTAATAACAAATTTTTAAATTGAATAATAAAATTAATCACATTTGTCTTCTTTTGTTTT
>JAODPA010067354.1:0-10599 GCA_025585075.1 Nepenthes mirabilis | reverse complement strand
TAATACGTCTTAAATTCAAATTACAGACGGATTAGGGTGCCGCTTTATCTTTGAGTTGAATTAAAGCGGGTCTGATCTCTATACTTGTAACCTAGATCATACACACTACAACTAAAAAATAATAGGTCAGCGGCTTAGTAAAATTCACTTTTCGATTTATCTTCCAACACTCAAGTTGGTAATATTCGTTACAAGATGTAAAATGTAAGTTAATAATCTTCTTTACAACACTTAAGTTAGTAATCCTCTAACATTCTCAAGTCGGTAATCTTCCACCAAATATTTATATTTGATGCATCCTGAATTCGAATTGCTAACGGATTATGGTGTCCATTTATTTTTGAGTCAAATTAAAGTGGATCTGATCTTCATACTTCGTAGCCTGGATCATGCACACCACAACGTAAAATCTAAAAGGTTAAAGGATTAGCGAGACTCATTCCCCGATTTATCCTCCAACACTCAATTTAGTAATCTTTTTTACAAGATGAAAAATGTAGAGATAAAGGGGTATCAGCAATGATGCAAGAAAGTGGGTTTTTGAGTCTAATTCGGAGGTTACACTCGGCATGGAGTGGCTTCGATATTGAGGGGGCGAGAATTACGAAGGAATTCTTGGAAAGCTCAGCTGATAGAGAGTGATTTCTTGAGATCTCTTAAGAATAGCGTTTGTGAGCTAGTTTTAGCGTAAATGTGGACACGACCTTGGAGTCTGCCTTAAAGGATTTTTATAGCCATTGGGCCAACTCAGCCTTACTTGAACGCCAAGGCTAGCCACTGGTTGGCTTTTGTAGATTTGGTGGGCTAGCGAGGGAATCACGGGCGTTGATTAAGGCAACTGTGATTAATTAAGAGAGTTCCTTTCCTCTTTAAAGAAATGCTGTACATGATGGATATTGGGGTTGCCTTTATGAGAGATCAGTTAAGTTGGGAGTTGCCATCCTTGGAAGAATCGTAATCTAGGACAATATTTGGGGATGCTTGTTGGTTAAAGGAAGTAATCTTCAACGTGCGGGAAGAGCATCGTGGGCCGCCTAGATTGGGTCATGATTGGTTTGGGTTGTCCGGCTGGCTGGGACTCTGTCTAGGTCAATTGAAGCGTTGATTGGCCACTGGACTTGTAGGCTAGATGCCTTCTAGATTTGTCATTGGGTCTGTGGATCTTTGTATTGGGTCAACCCATTTCTACTGTCCCTAACACTAGCCCTCCATCCTGAGAGGTTTAAATTTTTAATCCTCGGTATATTCATGGATGGGATGTGACATGCCTTATCATTTTTTCCCTTCCGTTCCTTCCCCAGGCTGTCCTCAGATTTCCTTCTTTACTATTCCTAGCATGATTCCCCTGCACCCAAGATTTTTTGTATATTTGCTGGCGTGGGGAATCTCTGGCATTTAATAACCCTTTGATCCTTCCGTGTTCTATAAATTGAGAGCTCATTGTGCCTTTTTAAATCATGTCCTACAGTCATCAATGAAGGGACATAGGAACCTAAAGTCGGCATCAAGCTCAAGTCGCTGGTCGCCGGGTTCGGCAGAAGTCTATCTCCAACGTTTGAAGGCATTATCCTGGGACACACTTGCAATCTACTTTGATCACCCCTTTTCGTGTGGGAGTTGCTTTGGTCACTTATTTTCGTATCCGTTCTGGAGCCATGCCTGCCGCTATTTTTGAGTGGGCGAGGCTTTGTGCCTTCACTTTAAGCGATAGCTTGCCTTCGAAACTAGCTCAGGCTCATCGAGAACTATTGTCTCGATAGTCTCGCCCTACTACTGGTAGGGTTGCCAGCAGATCCTAGGCTTAGGGCCATTTCCTCCTTATCACAGGGCAAAGCTTTCCTTACACTTTGGCCCCACCTGAGCGGTGGCCTTTCTTCATGGCGAGCCTCCACTTTTAATCCTCATGAATGGTTGTTCTTGCGGGACATGCTTTGTTGTTTATTGGATGGGCGCCAGTCTCTTGCTTGGGTTTCTCTAATTGCTTGCTTGTTTAAAGTTCATTGCGGTTGAGTTTCATGTATCCCTCTTTCTTTATTGTCTTCTTTTCATTGTACGTTAACTTCTAGAGGCTTTGTAATTTTCAAAAGAAGACTAATGAATGAAACTAGCAATTACTTTTACCAATACTATTTTTGTCTTCAGTTTCCTGGATGCTGGTTTTTTTGGCGCCGGATTGGGTCATTGACTACTTAAATTGGCTGGATACTAGGCTAGATTGCCAACTTGCCATGCAAGACGTATGCCAATCTGGATTATTGACTGGTCAAATCAGCTAGACTCTAGAGTGGATTACTGGCCTGACAAGCAGGCTAAATGCCAATCTAGCGCATTAGTTGGCCGAACGCCAGACTGGATTATTAACTGGTCAAATTGGTTGACTACTGAACTAGATCGTTGACTAGTCAAATCGGTTGGATTTCAGAATGGGTCTCTAATCAGCCAGTAGGGCGCACACTAGAGTGGATCGTCAACCTGTCAGTTTGGTTTTGAGATTGCCAGATCTACTCAGTGCCAATTTGTTGTCCTTGAGAAGTGATGCGTAGTGGCCTAGGAGGTTGCGCCATTTCGACACCTGACCATTCTATCTGCCAAGTGTTTGTCGCCTATATGGGGGTAGGTCTCCATTAATGGCATTGGATGATTGATGTGCCTGGACACCCTCCAGTGTTGACGCATGTTAGGTTATTATGCGTGCACTTTTTCGAGGCACTGCTTGAAATTCAAACATCAAGAATGGAAATGACCGGTTCTTTTTTATCAAGGTTACTTCCGACTGGGCCATTTCTAATGAGTGGGGCAATATGTCAGCATCCTTTACCGGCAAGGCCTTGCATGATGAGGTGGAGTCGGTCAAGCTGCTGACGGAGTTTGTTCGGGTGAATATGGGCGACTTCAAGAAAGATCATCTCTTGTCTTCTGAGGCACTTGCACTGGCCTAGTGGGATCTTTCCATGGAGGGTATGGGAGCCATTGCTCCTCCTTCCCAACCCAAGAGGAAGGTTGAGACCCTGTACATTAGGGATCCTTTTGAGAGCCTGTCTTGGCAGCGAACCATGTCATCTCTAGGATCTTCCTCTTCCTCCATCGTTTGAGGCCTACCAATAGTGGAATAGCTGCAGGGCCTAGGCAAGTCGTCTAGGGGACTGGTCCTCGTCGTATCCCTAGATGTTGGCACCACCAAGGTGAGTGCCAGAGTAGCTGTGGCTGGTAGGCTCCCTCGTTCTTGCTGCAGGCTTATCGGGCAAGCCAAAGGTCGAGGGGCTAGCTGGGCCGATTTGTGAGCCAGCCCAGGCCTATCAAGAGGCTCAGTAGGAGGCCGGACGGGCAGTCCCACAGGAGGCCTAAGAGGGGGCCCAGCAAGTAGTTCACCATGAGGCCCAGTAGGGGGTCTTTGTTTCTTCTTTACCGAAGCAAGTGGTGGCTAATTTTTCTTACGGGCTGGTCGAAGAGGGTCCCGGCATGGCCCAGCCAGTGGGGGCCTAGGTGAGAGGTGATATTGATGAGGCAGCAACCACAAAGGCATCTTGGTCAGAGGTTTCTATGTCGGATCAACCCTAGATGGCGTAGGCATCCACTTTGGCGTCTTCATCTAGGATGTCCCTAAGCACAATGGCTGCTATATTACCTTTCATCCAGGCAAGCCCCTAAAGAACTTTTTGCTTTATTTGAATGGCTAGGCTTAACTTCATTCTCTTGCTCTGTTTGCAAGATTGCAAGACGACAAGATGGTACACATTTTGCAAACATGCTTGTACTAGTGGTTGTCAAGGATCTGCTTGTTGGAGAGGGAGGTCCATCATTTAACCTAGATGAGAGTTGACCCTAGCATGGTGGAGGAGATGCGGAGCCAAGGGAATGCCGCCACCGCCAAGGCCCAGCAGTGTCAGGATTGGGTCTCTAGTCTTGAGCTCTAGCTATCTAAGGTCATGGGGGAACTACATAGATCTAAGGGACGCTTTGCAGGAGGTTGAGCAACATCTCATGACCTTTAGAGGGAGAATGTTAGACTAGAAGCAGAGCTAATGACCCGATTTAGCTCAAAGGAGATGGGCCAAGCCTAAAATGCGAGATTTTTGGACGGCATTTAGCTGTCTTGGCAGATCGCTTCCCTCTTTGACCCCATTTTTCTTACTAGCCTTTTTGACCCAAGGAATAGGGGTCTCGTCGTAGGTTTGATTTGACTGATTTTGCTGACTAGGAGGAGCGCTCACCACATCCCACGGCTAGCCCCTAGCCTTAGGGTAGAATTTTTTTATTTATATGTACATAATATTGACCCGCACGTATAGTTTAATTTTTCAATGAATAAGAGAGAATTTTCCCAATTATTGTCATGATCTTTATATATTTATACAATTTTGTTTATGTACTGCTGTTTGCTCGCTAAGTGGTATTGCTGTCGTGGCCAGGCTTTAGAGGAGTTAGGGTTGTTTTCCACGGGCAATCATTTGAGATCATCTCCTTGGATGCCATCTTTGTGCATCTGAACCTACTTACCAACCATTATCGACTGATGGTGCTCGTCCCCGTTGGAGGAGTTACCACACACGCGCTGCATAGCCCCCCCTATGGTTTTAGTATTTGACAGCGTATAGGTCATTCGGTGTTGGATCGAGATCTAAATTTGACCATATATGGGCCACTTAATACTAGACCGAGATTCAAATTCGACCGTGTATGGGCCGCTTGGTATAGGATCGAGATTTGGTTATGGGCGAATAAGAATTCATTCGACTTAGGGACAGCTTAGGTCACTTGAATTTATACAGCGTCACACAAGCATTTATATGGACAGACAAACAGGTAATGACAATAAACAAGCAAACGAATAGTTTTTATTAGACGTGATACACTTTTATAAGCACGCTCGGCAATGTATGCTGGACCTATCTAGATTCAGTGAGGTATTATTGATAGTACTTTTTTAGGTGGACAACATTCTATGTTCTCGGGATCAATTTGCTGTTCTGAGCTTGAAACTTGTATGCCCCATTCCACGGGATGACCGAGATAAGAAATGGGCCCTCCCAATTTGGGAAAAGTTTATTCCTATTAGCGTTTTTACTCGTGGCCTCCATACTCCGTAGAACCAAGTCCTCTAATTCAAATTGGTGAGCCTTCACCCTTTTGTTGTAGTATCAAGTGACCCGCTACTGATAGGTGACTATGTGCATCTTGGCCACATCCTGTGCCTACCTGAGCAGGTCAATATGCTTTTTGAGTTGTTGGGAGTTGCTGAGTGAGTTGAATCCCTTGACCCAGAGGTTGGGAAGTCCGATCTTGACTAGGACAATAACCTCGATTCTATAGCACAGACTGAAGGGCGTCTCATATGTCAGCTCCTTCGGTATTGTCCGATATGACAACAACACAGAAGGTAACTTGTTTGCCCAGGAGCCCTTAGCGTCTTCTAGGTGGTCTTCAGCTCGTAAAATAGGTTTCAGTTGGTAACCTCCACTGGCTCATTTTCTTGTGGGTAGCTGACTAAGGTATGGACCAACCGAATGTCCAAACTCGTGCAATATTTGGAGAAGCACTTATTGGTAAATTAAGTTCTGTTGTCAATCATAATGACTTTAAGAATTTCAAATCTATAGATAATGTTTTGCTGAACAAATTTTATGACATTCTGCTCAGTAATTCGAGCCAATGAGGAGGCCTCAACTCACTTTGTGAAGTAATCAATGCCTATAATGATGAACTTTCCTTGCCCAGACGCGATTGGGAATGGGCCAAATATGTCGAACCTCCATTGCATAAATGGCCAAGGGGTCTAAATGGTCCTCAACTCTGTGAGTGGCTGATGGGGCTTGTAACCATGCATCTAGCAATTTTCATACTTCTTCGCAAAGTCCATGCCATTTTTATTTATCGCCCCCGACATGTGACCCATAGATGCCTGAGGTGCACCTCGCTTAACGCGCAGTCGACCTCCTTCGATGTGAGGCATCATAAGTATGAGGTGGAGTACCCTCAACGGTATAATTTTTTGTCCATGATGGTGTACCAGCCAGTCATTTTCTTTACATAGTTGGTGTCGTTCAGGTTCTCCGACAGGGTATTGTCCATAATGTACCTTTAGTAGGGAAACATCAGTCGGAGACTTGTAGCACTTTCTGCTTGGATTCTTCTATGCTAGGAGAGGTCAAGACCTCCCGCATGTCTCATGAGTTCTGTTCGGGGCTTTCAGCCGCCTCTTGAGTTGGTTTGCCTTCCAATTGTCCACCTTCAAGATATGCACCATCTCAACCTTGTTGAACTTCTGGGCCATACTCCTTACTCTAGTGAGGTATTTCGTGAGTAAAGGGCTCGTCACCTCGAAACTTCCACGAATTCAGTTTACGATTAGTTCTGAGTCACTGTAGATGATTACATGACTTGCAAAGCATTCTTTTGCGAGTCATAACCTGGTGAGTAGGGCCTTGTACTCGGTAATGTTATTGGTAGTCGGGAATCTGAGCTTCGACGAGTACTTCATTTCCAATTCGTCAAGGGTTGTCAGGATCACTCTGGTACCATTATCGGTCTGCATTGAGGCTCATCCATGTGGAGGGTCATGTTCAAAGCTTTCAGTCGGCCTCGACTTCATCGAGGTGATCGATGTCCGAAACCACGGTCATGGTCTCAACGATGAAGTCTGCTAGGGCTTGCCCTTTTACGGCCGGCCTTGGCATGAACTCTATGTCAAACGCGCCAAATTTGATAGCCCATTGACTAGCGATCCTAACATATCTGGTTTCTACAGGACTCCGTTCAATGGTTGGTCGGTCAAGATAATTATTTTGTGTCCCTGGAAGTAGGGTTGTAATTTCCTGGCTGAACAAACGAGTGCAAGTGCAATATTTTTAGCCTACGTATAGCAAGTCTCGGGGCCCATCAAAGTCTTGTTCGCATAGTAGACCAGCCACTGCACATTAAATTATTGTCGTATTAAAATGGAGCTCAGCGCCTCCTCTAAAACTGCTAGGTAGATTATAGCTCCTTGCCTTCTTTTGGTGACGTCAAGAGAGGGGGACTGGTTAAGTATTCCTTTAGCTTTTTGAAGGCGGTCTAATAGTCGGCCGTCCGCTAGAAGTTGTTCACCTTTATCCCTCTCAAGACTTTAAAAAAGAGGAGATATTTGTCTCCAGATTTAGCCAGGATGTGGGAGAGCGCTGCAAGCCTCCCGATCAGCCTTTGGATGTCTTTTACGTTCTGTGACGGGTCATATCCATGATAGTTTTTATCTTTTCGCGGTTGGCCTCGATCCCTTGCCGGAAAATTATGAAACCCAGGAATTTCCCTGATAAAACTTCGAAGACACATTTAGCCGGGTTCAATTTCATTCGGTGCGCCCGGAGCAGCCCGAAAGCCTCACTGAGGTCGAGGATCTAGTCATCGGTGGTTTTACTTTTAACGAGTATATCATCTACATACACCTATATATTCTGGCCAATATGAGCTTTAAACATTTTGTTTATGAGCTAACGGTACGTGGCGCTCATATTTTTTAGTCCGAATGGTATAACATTGTAGTAGTACGTCTCCTGATCCATCATGAAGGAACTATACTTCTCGTCCTTAGGACTCATTTGGATCTAGTTGTAGTCAGAATATACGTCCATGAAATTGAGCAGCTCGTGCCTAGAAGTGGTATCGACCAGTAGGTCGATCCTGGGCAGCAGGAAGCTATCCTTTGGGCATGCCTTATTCACGTCGGTGAAATTGATATACATCCACCATTTTTCATTACTCTTCTTAACAATGACCACGTTGGAAAGCTAGTTCGGATATTAGACTTCTCTAATGAAGTCGGTGTCGAGCAATTTCTTTACCTCTCCCCAGATGGTAAAAAGCTTCTCAACGAAGTGGTTTCTTTACTCTACCTAATGAGTTTGTGATCACAATCGAGGCCTAACTTGTGGACCTTCACTCCTGTCAGAATTTCAAACATATCAATAGGAGTCCATGCGAAGATATTAGAGTTCTACAGGAAGAAAGCAATAAGCTGGTCTCACAGGGGTCCAGCAAGTGAGTCCCCCATCTGCATGCATCTCTCTGGATCTCCATGGGGCAAAGGAACGTGGTCGGTTGGCTCATTGGCATAGGCTTTCTACAAAGTTGCTTCGTCTCTGTAATCGAAATCGTCCATCTGTCGGTCTGAAGTAGCTCGGGTGACCTGGGACAGGTAGTACGTCCAGCTGGTCATTTAGTCACCCAGTACCTCTCCGATGCCATAGGCCATAGGAAACTTCATCTTCAAGTGCGTGATAGACGTCACGGCCCCGAACTCGATCAGACAAGGCTAACTTATGATAGCGTTGTTGACCGAAGGCAAGTCAACCACCAGGAACGTCCATATGTGGGATGCCATCCTAGGGTATGTTCCCAGGGTGACTTCTAGTTTGATGGTTCCTTGAATAGGTACCAGCGCGTTGTCCCATCTGTAGAGGGGCCCTTTGGCCAATCCTAGTTGACTCATTTTCAATCCCAATTTAAAATACGTATTTATATAAAGCAAATCACGTGAACTTTTATTATTGATAAAAACTCGTTTCAATTGATAGTCAACAGTACTATTTGAAATGAGTGCGAATACAACCAGAGGGTCAGAGCCGAGAGTTATTACATGTGACATATCTTCTTTGCTAAAACTAACGGCATCGTCCCAATTTCTATCCATGGTTTCTTTGAAGTGATCCTGAGCTGGTCTGATGAGTTGTCCGACGGGGTTGCCACCATATTGACCATTCCGACCGTAACTCAATTCTTTGGCTACTGCTGTTCTGTCCTTTCCTCGCCTGCTCCGCTGAGCCCTTACTTTGGGTTTTATAGAAACTTGGTCAGATATTCTCTCCGAATAAGCTCTTTGATTTCCTTCTATAGGGTCTGGCAAGCCTCTATATTGTGATCTAAAGATCAATGGTAGTGACAGTACTTGGTCTGATCTCTTTTCTTAGGATTTTTGACCAACTTTGGCCACTTCAAGATTTTTTTCTTTTGGATTTGTATGAAAATGTTGATCCGGGAGCCATTCAAAGGAGTCAAGTTTGGGTCTGAACTCCCTTCTACCCCCTAGCTCCACCTGGGTTGCTTCCTCGGATCCTTAGAGTTGAAGCGGTCACCATTTCTCTTTCTTTTGCTTGGTTGTCCTTAGTGGAGGGGGTCCCTACATTCTAAATGCTTAGCCTTGTTGGCCTCTTTGACTACTATGTAAGCTCAAGTAATGGTCTCCACTTCACAAAAGGTTTGGGGATCATTGTAGGACATATGTTTGAAAAACTCGCTCGACTCCGAGGTTGATATGAAGGTGCTCAACTTCACATCGTCAGTGAGTTGGGGTATCCAGTAGGTGTCGACGTTGAATCGACCCAAGAAGCTCCTCAAACTTTCGTTTGGCCACTATTTGATGCGGGTGAGGTGCTAGGGCTGCCTTTCCTTTCTCTAGTTGGAGATGAAGTGAGTTAGAAAGCTGTCGGTGAGCTCTTGAAATATCCGAATTGAATTTGATTATTTGTGATAAAACCAAAACCGAGCATCCTCTTTAAGGGTTCAGGAAAAGCATAGGCACATAGCGGCCTAGCCCAAGCCCTGAAAACTCAGTAGGGCTTGGAAATGATTTAGGTGATCAATCGGATCAGTGCTACCATCATAAGATTCTAGGGCTGGCATCTTAAACGTCTGAGGGAGTGGCGGTGTCTGGATATCCATTATGAATGGTGATCGTCTCAGATATATAAAGCATCTGTTAGCTTTCCTTTAAACACATGTTGCCATATTTTTTCCACTCGTTCCTTCACTCGAGGGGAGATTGTAACTCTTTTTGCGTTGAAATAGGTCCTCAACTTTGAGTGGTTTAGTGAGCAGCGTGAGGTTGGCCAACTATTGCCACTGGTCAGCTAGACGTTATATGAGGCCCCTTATTGGGCCTATAGCCTGTGCTCGTCACATGAGTAACAAGGATTTCGCCACTTTAGGTTCTCGTCTGGTGTCTTGCGACCAAGCTGGCCCTCCAAATGGGACCGGACCCTATTGCTCGAAGACGCTTGGGCTATGAGGTTGCTTCGGTGTCCTTCCTTTCGGGTTGATTGCTTCTTCCTCAAACCTTTTCGTTTTGACGCCGAAGTGCGGGTAGCGAAAGAAGGAGCCCCTAGCCTATGCTGGCATGTGTAAAGGGTCTCGAGGATTTGGGATATATTATCCACCTAGTTTGCGAGCACCTACATGAAAGATGCCAGTCATTCCTCCGCATGGCTACTCGCAGGAGGTTGTCACCATGGGGGATGTCGTCCTTGGCCGAAACGCTAGTATGGGTTTTGGTGTTGACTATGTTTGTTTCTATGTAGATGGTGGTTAGGCCGTTCATTTACCTTCCCACAGATGGTACCAATGATGTATCCTAGGTTTGGGTTGGTGACGAATTAGGGTGCCACTTTGTCTTCGGGTCAAATTGAAGTAGGTTCAATCTTAATGCTCTATAGCTTGGATCCTACATACTACAACTCAAAAATAAGAGGTTAGAGGATTGGTGGGACTCGCTCTCCGATTTATCCTCTGACAGCCCAATCAGTAATCTTCCTTAAAAGATAAAAGATGCAGGGATAAAGGGGTATGAGCAAT
>JAODPA010067353.1:0-10600 GCA_025585075.1 Nepenthes mirabilis | reverse complement strand
AATATTATTAAGCCTTCCTCTGCCCCATTTCCTCCGTCCCTCTCTCGTTCTGGTACATTTCTCTCTCTCTCTCGTTCGCTCTTCTCCCTCTCGAAGCTTCCTCAAGCCACGTCTATTTCTTTCTCAGCATCCTCTAACAAATTTTGGCCGTTTCATCTCCGTTCGAATCTCCACCGTTCGAAACCCTAAAAAATTTTGCGCCATTTCAACCGTCTGATTCCGTCTGTCTTTCCACAATTTCCACTCCATGGGTCTATATAAGTACGGTTCCAGTGGTTATGAGGGAACGGGAAAGAGGGGTCGAGCAGACAGAGGCTCTGCTATCGGCTTCCGTAAGCCGCCACCGAAGTGCCTTCTTTGGCTTGATTTTTTTTTGCTGCCGTTGCCGTTGTCGATCGGTGCCGAAAGGAGTGTTGCCCTGACTGTTCGAAGTCGCCGCTGCAGTTTGTGCCGAAGCCGACGCCGCCATTAAACCCTGGCCGTGTTTCAATAATCGGGTAAATCAGGCAAGTGAATTCCCTTTACGGTCACTTCTCCTTTTGCTCTGCAGATAAATTTTCCTTTATTACAAATATGCTCCTTCTCTCTCACAATTTCCACCGATGATGTTGAAATTGGGTTATCTGTGGAGATTTCTGTAGAAATCATTATAAAAGGAGAAATTGGGAAAAACAGGGGCTTCGTGCTCTGTTGGGGCTTCCGGCTTTTGGCTGAGAGAGATGGTTTTGGGAATCGGGTATACGTACGCATCAGAGTGTGTATTGGCTGAGTGCATATATAAACTGGACGTATATTGTACGCTTACTGTACGTAGGTATGTGAGCACTATACGTGCACAGTCAGTCATATGAACATTAATATACATGTGTATGGCAGTATGTCTTCCATATTATTCTGTATGTGTGTATATTTATGTATGTTTATTATTTGTGTTTATCAGATAAATGTAAGGCAGTGGAAGTGAAGATGTGAAGGGCAATGTGAGGTGGTGCTACCGGGTATGCGTGTGCTGCTGTGTTTGTGTATGTGCTACCCGTGTGTGAGTGGGTGTGTCCAGGTGAATGCAGAGTGTGGGTGTGTGTATGTGAAGCCGTGTGTAGTGAGAGTAGTGGGGGGTGCTGCTGCTGCTGCTGCTGCTGCTGCTGCGTGTATGTGTAGCCGTGTGTGTGGGTAGTGTGGGTGTGTGTGGACTAGCAGTTTGTGTATGTAGATGGATGTGTCGTGTACCTTGTAAGTTGACCGTGTGGGGTTGAGGACATGATCCAATTTCATTAGAAGCTTATTAAATAAATAAATATAAATATATATCTATACATAATACACAGATACATATTTGGAACAGTTGCTTAATGGGGGGTTTGTCCGTAAGTGATAAGTGATAATTAATTATGGCCTTAGTAATAGGTTTGCATATCGAAACAGGATGGATGACTAGTTAAATGCTTAAATTTATCAAAATGTATTATTTCCGATTTGTTTTTGTTCCTTCCTCGTTCTGTGATAAATTCTGTGTTAGTCTTAATTGTGTGAATATGGTCATTGTTAGCACCAAACGATAGTTTCATCGTTATAATTGCAAAGCCTTTTTTGCGTCATACTTGATTGTGTAAGTATTTGAATTATTGGCTTTCTACGATTAAGGTTGAGGAAAGTGTATGAAAAGATTAATGTATCTAGTCAAATGAGAGGTTACGGTACCTTAATATGGTCTACGCTTATTCGATACTGATTTTCGTATCATGATGGTGATGAGGTTTATTGCCTAGTGTAGTGGGATGCTTATAGTCATGTGACTATCATAGAGTATGATATTGAGAATATCATGACGGGAGATGTTGGGTTTGACATATAGTGATGCCTTTTATACCATGTTGCGTCGGAAGATGAGTATATTGATGAGATCATCCATACTTAATTGAATCGGATGATAAGCGTGTGGGTGAGATTTTCCATACCTATCGGAGAATGAGCACGCTGGTAAGATGTCTGTGCTTGGCCGGGCAAAGTCTCTGTGGACCATAGATTTTGGTCAGAGGTCAAACTTGCGAGTATTAATTAACCCGTGCAATTGCCCCAACTATTAGGGGATATACGCAGCATTTGGTTCACAGTAACGGAATAAGATATAGGAATTTCATTGTAATATCTTGTTATTATTGATACTTCATGAGTTTGGAATTCGATAGAATCCAGGAGTTATATTTGGTAGGTTCCATGTATCAGATTCTATAACATTCGGATTCAGTGGAATCTATGTTGTTAAATCATCGTTTGATGTTCAAGTCATTCACGTTGATATTCGGATCAGGGAATCCCTACTCATCTCTTTATGTCGGATTCTGAGTAGTTTCTATCTATTATTGTTAAATCTTGTTATCTTTGTCACATGAGGGTCCGGGATGGCTTGTATTACTTTTGCTTTGAGTCGTGTTTATGATGTGTTGTGGTTTCTCAGATCTAGTTTGATTTTTCTATTATGGTTGCGGTCTTTATATTTTGATATTCGAAATATTTATCATTTATTATGCGTTTTTTATTATTATCACTTGATGGGTTTTAGCTCATCCTTATATTTTCTTGATTTCATATTGAATTGATTGTATAGTGCGGATTGTGAGATCCTACTTTTTACTGCAGGACTTTCAGGTATAGTAGATTATAGAAGCTAGATGTTATATATTAGTGAGAGGCATTCCGAATTTATTATTGACGGATGTTGAGTAGTTTTTCTTCGGGCTGTAACCCGTGATCCTTGGTAGTATTTGTTTTTAGAAAATTATATGATGTAATAATGAATCTGATAGTAGTTTAATTGAATTATATTGCCTTTATGATAGATTATGAATGATTTTAAATTTTGAGGTTTTTCGCGTGAGCAGTCCGAACCATATTTGAAGTTTAGGGTTCGGGTCGTCACACTTTAATCCGACCACGTATCACCACTCCGGCCAGCACTTCGTCATTAGGCCACATCGTTGCGTGTGATACTTCGCCTCAATATTGTACCTATGCGTATTTGGCTAATCATGTCGCCTGCCAATTAAATATGAGCCCACGTAGAAGTAACTCATCCCAACAAAAATATGAAGCATCACTTACAAAGAAGGTCAAAGAGGTAAAGTTATAGAGAATCCCATGATTGAATCTTTAGTACAAAACAAAGCATCACCTCAGCAACAACAGCAACAGCAATGGCTACTCACAGAAAATGCCTATCAACAGTTCTCACCACCACCGCCGTCTTCGGCAATGGTAGCAGCATCGATAGCAGCAACGGCAGCTTCGGTGCCTTTCCTACTTCTTTGACTTCTCTCTTCTCTCTTTCTCTCATTTATAAAGACTACCAACGAGAGGCTTGAATTTATAGAGATTGGAATGAACGACGTGGTCAAAGTTTATTGTTGCGCAATTAATCAGCCGGTAAGATTGAATATTCGGTCGACTATGAGAAGGAAGGAGGGGGCGTTGGTGGTTGGTGCAGAAAAGGAAGACGGACACTGTTGGAGATGATTCTCGAAGGATTTGACAGCTATTTCCGATGATTTTATTATTATTATTACTATTATTATAGTGTTATTGATGGGTAGTCCCATAGCTGGCAGGTCCGATAAGAAAACGGCCCGAAATCTAGAAAGGCCCAACGCGCGTTAGATGGTCAACGAGCTAGCGTTGACCGCCCAGCGCACAAACAAACGGTCAAAAGCACTCCTTCAAGGCGGTCAACATTTCTGTTGACCGGAAGTATTGTAGTAGCAGGCCGCGAAAGACGTTAAACCTAATACGGACTAGGCCCAGTTTGGTAGGCGATCCCGTACACGAAAAGCAATAATCATTTTCCTAGTTACACGCTTTCTATAAAATCGATCTCCTCCGAAAAAAACAGCAACAGATTTAGTGCCTTCCCCATGAGGAAGGCGCCAGATTCTCTCTCCTTGCCAATGATGGAGTCTAACGGTCACAAAAATATGAAAGGAAAACAGATAATCTGGAGATCCGTTATACCACCCAGAAAGGAAACGATCCATCAAATCACGCTAGTCACGCCCACCAACTCAGAGAAGGCTACCCAACGCCAGGTTAAGGATCATGCCTTCCTAGCCAAGGAAGGTCGCTCTCCCCGCCGTCTATATAAGCCCAGAGTCTCCAATCTGGAAAGAGACACGCTTACTGAGACAACAAAATGCTTTCTGATACAATTTGAACCACAAACACAAACATTGTTTGAGCATACTTTCTCTAAAACGCTCACATTCCAATCCCACTTGAGGCCTTCAGATTACAGAGCCTTCTCCCGCTATCTGAGAATCGTCCTCCAAAGCTTCCACGCTTTCGGGACATAGCTTCTTCTCGTTCTACGTGAACAGCGAGTTAGAAATCATACTCTCAATGAGCCACGGGAACATCTCTGCTTCTATAGGCCAACACTCCCGATAAACTCGTTCTCTCTCTCCCTTTTACTTACCAGTTTCCCTTCGAAAGTTTGAAGGCTTGTTACTAACTTGAGCGTCGGAGTGTTTTCGGTGGGATAACTTTTCGCCGACACCTGACCTATTGTTTTCTGTAGTATGTGCAGGGTTCAGACTCAGTGAACGGAGCCGAATTCAATCAACCAGATGAATCCGAATCTATTCAAAGTCGGATCTAGATACGCATCATTAGCGCCGTCTGTGGGAAGCGTTTACAAAAAGTCAATTGCATTTCCTAGGAATCCTATCCAATTAACATTCCTGAACAAAATGGTAAACACAAGGGTGCAAGCGAGCCAGCCCGAAACGTAGTCTCACCAAACCAGGACCACGCCATTGGCGCCGTGGTCAACGGGGTAGCCGGTGGAATTCTGGCATCCATTTTCCAAAACCTGGCAAAGCACATGCATAATACAGACAGAATGCTCCAGATACTCTGCGCCCGCCAGGAGCAAGCACTGCGTAGGGCTGCACCAGTGGTGGCCCCAGCTCCGGCATCCAGACGAGGAGGCCAAAGAAAGAAAGTTTCGGCCCAAGAGATCGGAAGACTAACTAGCACTCCCGCGCCAGTATCCTCACACGCCCAAAGCTGTTTAAGGCATGAGGAGTGAGAAACCAGCGCTACTCCGGATGAAAGTCTGGAAAGATTGAACCCTAGATACTCCAGAGCGGAATCTAGGCCCCAGGCTCAGGAGGGAGCCTCCCGAGCTGCGAGATCAGCCAGAGGTAGTTGTCGCCCTGCTGCTGGACAAGCCTGGGAAAGGACAGAGTTAAGAGCATATCTCAATTTCAAAAGATCTGCTAACGTCGTTCCAGCAGATCCAAGGCTGGAGAAGATATGGAACCGCGTCTTTCAAGACGACGAACGCACTGCCAACATCGATAGATCTCCCTTCACGGCGGAGATCTTGAACCATCATATGCCGGCGAAGTTCAAAATGCTAGCCCTTAACTCTTACAATGGGAGTACAGATCATGTCGATCATCTCGCTCACTTCCGCACCCATCTGGGTCTACAGAGGCTGGACGATGCAGCCATGTGTCACTGCTTCTCCCTTACTCTAAAAGGGGACGCACGCGTTTGGTTCCATTATCTCCCCCTAGACTCGATCCGAAACTTTAAGGAGCTTATGGATCTTTTCTTATCTCAATATGCTTCCAGCCGCAGGGAGGAAAAAACGGTCATGGCATTTGTCGCATATCAAGTAGAAGTATGGAGAGAACCCACGGAGGTTTCTAGATCGCTTCGTGGTAGAAACCAGGCAGATCCCCCGACTCACGAAGGAAATGAAACTGGGCAGTTTCATTTCGGCGTTGGCGCATGGAGAGTTCTTTAGGCACCTGGCACATAAGAATCCGCAGACCTTTCGGGAAG
Source organism: Nepenthes mirabilis (assembly GCA_025585075.1). Taxonomy (NCBI): domain Eukaryota; kingdom Viridiplantae; phylum Streptophyta; class Magnoliopsida; order Caryophyllales; family Nepenthaceae; genus Nepenthes; species Nepenthes mirabilis. The sequence goes on along the minus strand of JAODPA010067353.1, from coordinate 4,759 downwards.
CGGAGGCTATCACCAGGGCCTATGCAGTAGCCAAGGAGGCCAATAAGACGAAACGTCCCACTGGCCTAAACAACCTCGCTCTTTCCCGCCTGAAGGAAAAAGGAAGTACAACAGAGGTAATTACTCCCACCAAAAGCGCCACAGGACTGGGCCGCCAGAGCGCAAGGACTACAGACCCATCAGCCTGATGCCCTTAACTGATACGCGTTCAAACGTCCTCATACAGATTCGTGGGGAGAAGTGGTCAAAACCACTTAAGAAGGCGGAGGGAGGAAATCCAGCCAAGTACTGCGATTTTCATCGATTTCCCGGGCACTCCACAAAGGACTGCAAAACTCTTCAGAGAAAGATTGAGGAGCTAATCAGAATGGGCCACCTCACCAAGTTCGTCAAAGGCGACCTCTCCACCACAGAATCAGGTCGCGATAGGAGTGGTCAACATGATCACCACCCGACCAATCAAGAATCTGGCAGACAATAGGGACCAGTATGCAGGGAGGAAGAAGCAGCGCACTACTGACAACGTCATTAGTTTTAGTGACGATGACTTGGCACATGTAGTTTTCTCCCATGCTGACTCTCTCGTTGTATCAGCACTCATTTCCAACAGTAGCATTGATTACCAGATGAAACGTGTATTTATTGGTAATGAAAGTTCACGTGATTTGCTTTATCTCGATGTGTTTTTTAAACTTAATTTGAAAAAGAGTTAACTAAAATCTGCAGAAGGCCCATTATATGGCCCCGACAACGAACCGGTGTCCGTTCAAAGGACGATCAGACTAGAAGTCACCCTAGGAACATACCTGAAAACGGCAAGTCATACACTCACCTTCTTGGTAGTCGACATGCCCTTTGTATACAACGCAATATTAGGCCGGTCATGCCTAACAGCGTCCGGGGCTGTCACTTCAATACCACGCCTTAAAATGAAATTTTTAACGCCATATGGTGTGGGCGAAGTGTTGGGTAACCAAGTCACTGGGTGAACTTATTATATGTCCTAAATCGCTCCTAATGACAGTACCAAAGTAGTAGGAGAAATTGACCATCAAGACGAGGCAACCTTGTAGCAAGCACAGTCCAGCGAGGCAACCGACTTAGTCACACTGAATCTGGACGATCCAAAAAGCTGCGTACAAATCGGCAGCTCACTCACCGGCGTGCTACGCGAAGAACTGATCTCATTACTGCGACAAAATGTTGACATCTTCGCATGGACTGTCGCTGACATGCCTGGAATTTCAGACCGGGTAATGGTCCACAAGCTGGGCCTCGACCCGGATCGAAATCCGTCAGGCAGAAGCGGAGAAACCACTCAATGAAAAAGTTAATCGCCATCCGGGATGAAGTAAAAAAACTGCTAGATGTTGGATTCATCAGGGAGGTTCAATACCCTAATTGGCTCTCCAACGTAGTCTTGGTGAAGAAGAGCAACAGAAAGTGGAGAATATGCGTTGATTTCACCGATGTTAACAAAACTTTCCCAAAAGACAGGTTTCCTTTACCCAGGATTGACCTCCTGGTAGACTTAACATCTGGACATGAGCTCTTGAGCTTCGTGGATGCCTATTCAGGCTACAATCAGATCCAGATGAGTCCGGAGGACGAAGAGCATACCTCGTTCATGACAGACCGGGGGACCTATTATTATAAAGAACGCAGGAGCCACCTACCAGCGACTGGTGAACAAAATGTTCGAAAAACAGATCGGCCGTAATTTGGAAGTCTATGTTGACGACATGCTCGTCAAGAGCAGAGTTATGGGCAACCATATCAGCGATCTGGCGGAGTCCTTTGAGGTGCTCTACGAGTATCAGATGAAGTTGAATCCGGCTAAATGTATCTTCAGGGTGGCCTCCAAAAAATTCTTGGGTTTCATCGTCTCCCAACGAGGGATCGAAGCAAACCCAAAGAAGATCAAGACCCTCACTGACATGGCTCCCCACGAAGCGTCAAGGATTTCTAGCAACTGACTGGACGATTGGCAACCTTGTCCCGCTTCCTAGCAAAGTCTGACGACAAATATCAGCCATTCTTTAAAGCGCTAAGGGAACGAAATCAAACAGTTTCCAATGGATAGCAAACTGCCAGGCGGCCTTCGATGAGTTGAAGCAGTACCTGGCCAGCTCGCCATTACTGACATCACCTAAGGTCGGCGAAGAGCTGTACCTCTACTTGGCAGTATCGGAGGCGTCCCTCAACTCCGTCCTCGTAAGCCAGGACTCTGATATTCAACGGCTAGTCTACTGTGTGAGTAAAACATTAACCGGCCCAGAGACGCACTACCCGCGTGCGAAAAAGTTGGCCTTAGCTCTCATATTCTCCACGCAAAAACTAAAGCCCTACTTTCAAGCACACTGCATTATAGTTCTCACTAACCAGTCTCTAAAGAATATACTCTAGAAACCCAATATTTTTGGACAGTTGGTAAAGTGAGCTATCGAGTTGGGCGAGTTTGACATTGAGTTCAGGCCCAAGCCAGCCATAAAGGCGCAGGCTCTAGCTGACTTTATTGTTGAGACAGCGACCCCGATTCTCGAAAAACTACCCTCAGAGAATGCGGAATAGCGCATGGAGACTCCAGAGTGAATGCTCCACGTAAATGGATTGTCTACATACACGGGCAGTGAAGTAGGAGTGGCCCTCACGACCCCCGATTGGTTTGAGGTGAATATTTCCTTAAACTCGACTTTCCGGCTACCAATAATATTGCCGAATACGAAACCCTGCTAGCGGGGTTAAGATTAGCAAAGGAGTCCTTAGCTAAGAGATTGGCTGTTTTCAACGATTCCGAGCTGGTCGTCAACCAAGTTAATGGAAACATTGAGGCAAACAACCCGCATATGGCCAAATCCTTTGCCAGGGCAAAGGAGGTCGTCCGCAACTTCGACAACCTAACCTTGGTCCATGTTTCCAGAATTGGAAGGCCGATCAGCTGGCGAGAGTAGCAGCGACAGAAAATCCAGAACTATATTCGAGGAACATGATGGAGGTCCTGAGCGCACCCAGTATAGAGGGACAGGAGGTAATGCAGGTCTCCGAAACTGAAAACTGGACGACACCCTACCTAAGGTATCTAGTGGACGAAATATTACCAGAAGATGCAGAATAGGCCAGGCGGATAAAGAGAACGGCTGGCTGGTACACTGTAGTCGACGGGCGACTGGATTGTCGCGGTTACTTGACTCCATACCTCCGCTGCCTAACCCTAAAAGAGGCGGACTACGTCTTGAACGAAGTACACCTTGGGATTTGCGGATCGCGCGTGGGCAGCAATAACTTAGTATTCAAAATCATGCGGCAGGGTTACTATTGGCCCTTGATGAAAAAGGATGCACTCGAGTTCGTAAAAAGGTGTGAAAGCTGCCAGCTTCACGGCAACCTTCGCTACCAACCGTCCGCCGAGCTGAAATCCCTCCAGGCGTCGTGGCCCTTCGCACAGTGGGGGCTTGACATTCTTAGCCCATTTTTCATTGCAATCGGGCAAAGAAAGTTCATCATAGCGGGCATCGACTACTTCACAAAGTGGGTTGAAGCTACCCCGTTGGCCAAAATCACTGAACACAATGCACTTGAGTTCATCCGCCAGAACATCATCAACAAATTTGGCGTTCCAGAGGTCATTGTGACTGACAACGGAACTTAATTTTCGGAAAAACGCTTCACTAAGTATTGCACCAGCTTAAGGATTAGGCTGGTCTACACTTCCGTGGCGTATCTCCAAGTGAAAGGTCAGGTGGATGTCATGAACCGAACGCTACTCCACGTGCTCAAGACCAAGCTGGATGACGCAGTGGGCTCATAAGTAGACCAGCTCGCCTCAGTCCTTTCGTCTTATCGAACAACTCCGAAGGAACTAACGCGCGAGACGCCCTTCAACCTCTGCTACGGAACTGAAGCGGTGCTCCCGGTCGAAATTAGGCTTCCAAGTCTTAGGGTGGAATCCTTCGACCCGCATGTTAACTCCCAAAAAATCCGGGAACACCTAGACTTGCTAGAAGAAACCCGCGATGCCGCTAGAATATGAACCGCAGCCTACCAGCATCGAGTCGCCCTCTACTACAACAAGAAGGTGAAAGCGAGGGAGTTCAATGTTGGAGACTTGATCTTACGGAGCATCGAGGCCACAGGAAAGGTGGCCTGCCGAAACAAACTCTCTCCCAATTGGGAATGGCTTTTTTTAATCTTCGTCGTCCTGCGAAACGGGGCATACAAGCTCCAAAATTAGGACGAAAAGTTAGTCCCGCGGACGTGGAACGCGATCCACCTCAAACACTACTACCAGTAGAGACCCAGGTATCTGTCTTGCATTTGTGTGCACGATTCGATTAAGTAAAATAAGTGTTTCCTTAGCATGTTCCATGTGCATATGTATATGTGGTTCTCATTGCAGGCTCAAATCGACCTAGGTTGCCCCTAAGTCGGGAGGGTCTTCACCATCTCGTTATTAAACCCTGGTCATCCAAGCGGCCATGAGCGGTCGTATTTAAACCCTGATCATCCAGACGACTCATGAGCGGTCGTATTTAAACCCTGATCATCCAAGCGACTCATGAGTGGTCGTATCTGAACATTGGTCATCTAAATGGCCCATTAGCGGTCGAAAAATCTTAGGGGGCTAACACAGCACTCGCAACGACCTTTTTCATAAGGGGGTAGCGTGATCAGCCAACGATGTTCGACTTGATTAAAACACTCCACCAAAGCAGGCCGCCCAAGTCTACACCTTGGCAGCGCCGCCAAGCTCTACTCACGA
>JAODPA010067352.1:0-10600 GCA_025585075.1 Nepenthes mirabilis | reverse complement strand
CACGCTAGGAGGAGGAAAGCAACGGCTGGCGATGGCGCCGTGCGGCGAGGAAGCACTGATGCCAGTGGTTGTCGATGGCTCATGGGTGGCGCAGTGGTGGTCGGTGTGACCGATGGTGGTGCTTCGCAAAGAGAAACTGTCGAGGAGGCTGACGGCGGTTGCCGGCAACGTTCTTGGCAGTGGTGCACAGAGGTGGCGCTGTGATGGTGGTCGGCGATGGCAATGGCGGCAAGCCAGTGACCGGCAACGGTAGGGGTGATGACAGCAGCCGCACAGAGAGAGGAAGAACGGCAGTGAGAGGGAGGCGTGGGCTTCGCAGGGCTGTGAGGAAAATCACCCGATTCGGATGCTTCGAGACATCATTTCTTCATATTTACAAAATATAAGGTCAAGACAAGTATCTGTAAACCTCATCTTTGATCTGATTCAATATCTGATGTATTTTGGACACTATTTAAAATTTTTACTAACATGCATGTATTTTTATACACCCGTTCTGTTTATTTTGGATGTTCATGTGTAATTTATTGGGTAATTTTTGAGATTTTGGATATGAATTTTATGATTTTAGAAATTTACTATTTTTTTGAAAGTTTAAAAAATTTATTGGATACGATATATATTTATATCAATATGTGTAATAAAAATGTGCATGAAACTTAAATTAGCCGTGTATTTTTGCATGCACGTGTCGAGTTGTGGTCGCTACATTTGTATTTAGATCATTAGATTATGGCTAGCTCCGACGGGGAGACATTCGTTATTGAAAATCCCTTTTTACTTGCAGGAAAGGTATAGAGTAGTGACCCTTCCCATTTGGATAATTTAACTTGACCTTAGAATATATTTGGACGTCCTAATATATCTGACAAGTTTAAAAAATATACCCAAACCTACGGGTGGCAAAACATAGTAAGTAACATTATCTATGGGTACAGAGTACATGAATTTTGGCCTAAGGTTACCGAGATTATGTGTAACCATTCCTCAAATTAGTTTTTAAATAATTAGAACCCAAATTTGGTGTATAATTTGTATTTCTGTATTGATTTATCTTCGATTTTGATTTAGACTTGGATTTTGGACTTAGATTTGAGATTCGCCGATTTTGCCTTCAGTTGGGCCTTGGTATGTCTCGTACAATGATTTTAAGTATATATTTTGATCCAAACCTTTAGAATATCTATCGCAATGCTGCTCGGCTTCTGCTCACGCTATTCTCCAACTCGAAAGTTGGAATCGTTATTCTCCAAATGACAAGTTAAAGGAAGTCGGATAAAGCAAAGTCTTCTTTCTCGAAATTCGAGTTGCAAGATCAACTTGCAAATTTTGTGGGAAGAAGCACGCAAGAAGAGTTTGCTTCATCAGAATAGAGTCTGTTTCAATTGCAGCCAAATATATCATTTTTCAAGGATCGTTCAAGTCCAAAGAGTTCGAATTTCAGACGTCCGGATAGGAGTCAAATGGTTTCAAATAAAGCATTTGCGGTTATGGCTCATAAAGTTAGAGCCTGACCTTCAGTCGTGGAAGACTGTTTTGGTAATACCGTTCTATTCTGTGGTTCAAGATACTAATCCTCAGAGTTCCAAGGAAGAATTAGTGAGAAGGTTTAGAGATTAATTTTTTACGTTGCAAGCGAATCATCTATTGAGAGATGAGTGCTGAGTTCATTTGACATATATAATCACATCTAAGAGTTATTCTGTGACAATTGAAGAAATTTGGTCATCTGTGAGTTTGAAGATGTTTTTCAGAGGATTCAATTAGATCGCTCCTGGATCAAGAGATCAAATTTTTTTTGTTACTGTGCTTGGATTGACACCTATTCCGAAGGTTCCGTACAGGGTAGTCTTGTTTGAGTTGAGAAAATTAAGATAACAATTATACAATCTGTTGAGAAGGATTTTGTTCGGCCAAGTGTCTTGGCATGGAATACTTCAATATTCTCTGGTGAATAAAGTTGGATTGATGGGTTTATATTTTAATTATTTGGGAATTGGATACGTATCTGCTGTTAAAGATTGAGGATTTGTTGATTCATTTGAAAAAATTTGGGTTTTCTCTAAGATCAAACCATGCTTAAGGTATACTTAATTGAGATTTCAGTGGGAGGATGTGCATAGGACAGCTTTTAGGTCAATGTGTAACAATTACAAAATTTTGATGGTGCTTTTGGGTTGTTAAATCTTTTATTGTCTTTTATAGATATTATCAATTGAAGTTTTTGACCGTATTTGGGTTAGTTATGATGGCTTTATCAATGATATTCTAATTTAATTAAAAAATTTTAAGGAATGTAAATTATGGTTAGAGAATATATTATTTTGGGTCATATATTTGTTAATATGATATTTGACAATCCAAAAAAGATAAAAACAATGGCAAATTTGAAAGACCGGTTAAGGTCTCAAGAGTGCGAAATTCCTTGGATCCAATTGGTTATGATACGAGATTTGTTGAATATTTCTCGAGGATTACAATGTCAATGGCGCCCTCGAAATAGAAGTTTTGAAGTGATGCTTGTGAGAGAAGTTTTCAATAATTAAAGAATAAAGTATCATCAGTGTCGATTTTATCGATCCCTGATGGATTAGAATAATTGGTAGCGCTCAGTTATACTTCTATGAAGGATTCAAATATGTTTGGATTCTGTATATCAGGTGTCCTATCCAAGAAATGTTCAGGATCAGTCTAAAAGATTGTGTGGAGATTATATGGTGAGGATGCCAGAGTGAAGATTGGGCCAGAGAGATTTCCTCTCTTTGTTATCAGGATTAGATTTTGAATGAAACTTCTATTTATGGAAAAAGTTTTTATGTAGATCAGTGGTGATGTCCTTTTTGGACGAGCAACCTTGAAGTTAGAACCGATCGAGCAGGCAATCTCGAATATTCTGCAAAATGCTTTTCATTGCACGTTCGAGAAGATGCATGTTTTTAAGAATTCCCCCTTTTGAATTTCAACTAATTGGATGAAAGTTTGGAAGCAGATCAGATAGAAGTTCAGGAATGAATAAAGTTGTTAGCAGCTATGGTTGAGTTAGAGTTATCCAAATTCATTGGGAACGTCAAAGATTCACAACCTAGTGGAATGGAGAGAGAATTTGATACGGTTTGATCACGAGCCGTGGTAAGATATGTCTCGTGCCTAAAGGATGATGCGAGAAGAAACCTTGGCGATTTTGTTTTGAGTCTGCCTGACACAGTAAAAGACTTGGTGGCCATTTGGTTGCGAATGAGTTAGTAGGTTATAGTTGAGCTGATGAAGTCGGCTCATCGCTTGCTTATTAGGGATGTTATTCTCGAAATTGGCCGTTGGCATATTGTTGAGGTGTGGAGATTGTATGGTATTTCTACTTCGAGGCTTTTAATTTGATTTGAGGTTGATGATTGATCAGAGTGGCACAGCGAAAGCGTGTAGACTCATTGCTATCAATCATAAGATTTGATTGGAGGCTTGAAGTAGAAAATCAGTTTTGCAAACTGATTGGAAGCTCGAGGAGAGTGGTCAGATATTTTTAAAAGTATCTTGAAGAGAAGAATTTTAAATTTTAAAATCGAATGGTAGTTTGAAGTGGAGGTTCATTAGGATATTCAAAGTCTTTAACGTATTAGAGAAGTGACCTTCAGATTGGCCTTATTTCTGAATTTGATGAATAGATATAATATATTTTATGTGAATGATTTAATTGATGGGAAGTGTTTTAGGTTAAAAGTTGTGATCTTGATTTTAGGATGGGAAGGATCTTGTGTAAAGGACGAGGAAAGTGACAGCCGGCGATGGCGTCGTGAAGTGAGGAACCACTGATACCGGTGGTTGTCGGTGGCTCATGGGTGGCACAGTGGTGGTCGAGTGGCCAGTGGTGGTCTTTTGCAAAGAGAAACCGTCGAGGAGGCCGATGGCGGTTGTCGACAGCGTTCTTGGCGGCAGTGAGCAGAGGTGGCGCTGTGATGGTGGTCGACGACGGCAGTGGCGCTACGCCAATGACCGACGGTGGCGTGGGTGATGACGACATGTGGTGGCTGCCGCTCAAAGAGAGGGAGAACGCACGGTGACAGGGAGGCGGGGGCTTCACAAGGCAGTGAGGACAGTCACCCGATTCAGATATTTCAAGATATCATTTCTTCTGATTTGTAAAGTATGAGGTCAATGCAAATATTTATAAACCCCCTCTTTGGTCTGATTTAGTATCTGATATATTTTAAATATGATTTTTATGATTTTAGGAATTTACTATTTTTCTGAAAGCTCAAAAAATTTATTGGATACTGTGTATATTTATATCAGTATGTGTAATAAAAATGTGCACAAAGCTTGTATTGGTCTTGTATGATTATTGCATTCTGGCCAACTCCCGACGGGGAGACATTCGTTATTGGAAATTCCTTTCTGCCAGCAAAAAAAGTTTGGAATAGTGACCCTTCCCATTTGAATAATTTGACTTGATTTTAAATATATTCGAACGTCCTAATATATTTGACAAGTTTAAAAAATGCACCCAAAGTCTCGGGTGGCAAAACATAGTGAACAACCTTATCTACGGGTATAGAGTACATAAATTTTGGCCTAAGGTTATCGAGATTATGTGTAACCATTCTTTAAATTAGTTTTTAAATAATCAGAACACAAATTTGGTGCATAATTTGTATTTCTGCATTGATTTAAGTTCGATTTTGATTTGGACTTGAATTATGAATTTGAATTTGAGATTCGCTGATTTTGCTTTCAATTGGGCTTTGGAATGTCTCGTACAATGATTTTGATTATATATTTTAATTCGAACCTTTGGAATATCTGTGGTAATGCTGCTCGGCTTCTGCGTACGCTATTAGATCATCCGGCTATCGGATTCTATCCCAAATCACAAGCTGATGGGTATTGGTTTTGAACTTGGATTTAGATTGGATATCAACTAAGAATTGATTCGAATCACCTCTATTTTGTTTATATATATGTTAATATATATATGTTTATCTCGATGAAGATTGTTTTTAAAATTTGGACATTTGTTTTGATTTTGGATATTTGCTTTAAGTACGAGACTACCATTGAATTTTAAACTTTGGATCTTGGATTTCAATTGGATTTATTTTATCGACAATTTAGATTTATTCTGTTATTTGGTTGGATTTTCATTCATTAGATCATTCCCTCTAATTTATTGAACTCCTTTTGTTTAAAATATTATACTTGCTGAGTATTAGGCTCACGTTTTCTTATTTTAGTCCTTCAGAGTAGAAGATTCGAATACGTTGTTAAAGTATGGACGTGATCTATCAGTCATTCGTTTTATTTGGTCAGTTTTGGTTCTATTATGGTTTACATTGGTATTTATATGATCAGATTATGGAATTGGCTAGGTATAGGTCGGTGGATATATTTTAGATTCAGTTGGATATTATATTATATCTGATTCATGATTTTGATTAGAATTGTTACCTCCCTTACGATGATTGTAGAGTAGATCCTATTTATTTTGTCCGGACGGTTGTCCGATGAGGTCTTGTGTGGTGACCTGGATATATTATTTGCTTGGTGTCAGGTCTTATTTATTGGTTTGTCACACCTGAATTTTGGGACTTAGAATTATTTATTTAAAATTATTTAGGATTTTACATTTTAAAAATTATAATTAATTATTTAAATTGACCTGTTCGGTTCGGGTTCGTGATATTAGTGGCCAAAAAATCGAGTTTAAGGGAGTACTTCACCTTGAACCCTTCTAAGGTCCTTAGAACTACTCCAGCGCCACTGAATTGTCCACGTTGAGAACCCATTCCAGCTATTCTGGGTGGTGACCTGAGTCCTTAGTGGGGTGCTCATTCATAATTGGGGTCGTGATCTCGATGATAAAGTCTGCCAGGACCTATCCTTTGATGATAGGCCTGGGCCGAAATTTGATCTCAAACGTTTCCAACTCGATGGCCCGCTTAATCAGCCGTCCAAAAATGTCAGGTTTCTAAAGAATACCCTTCAATGGCTGGTCGATAAGGATAACACGCGATGAGCCTAGAGGTATGGTCTCAGTTTGTGGGCTGAGAAGACAAGTGCCAAAGCCAACTTCTCAGCATGCGGGTAGCGTGTCTCTGCGCCGGTCAATGTCTTATTCACATAGTAGATCGGCCACTGAGAGTCAAAATCCTAGAGAATGAGAACAGAGTTGAGAGCCACCTTTGACACCACCAAGTAGATGTATAGCTCTTCTCTGTCCCTGAGTGACATCAGCAATAGTGGACTGGCCAAGAAAGGCCGATACTTGTCCCTAAACTTTGCCAAAAAGGGGAATTGTGCTGTCATTCGTACGGTTAGCTTCTGGACATCTTTGATACTCTGCGGTGAAGACCTGTCCGTGAGGGCTTTGATCTTCTCTGAGTTTGCTTCGATACCTCGCTGAGAGACGTTGAAACCCAAGAACTTCCTTGAAGATATTTCGAAGACATAATTTGAAGGATTTAACTTCATCTAGTGCGAACGGAATTCCTCGAAGGACTCAACCAAATCGCAAATATATTCGCTGGTGGTCTTACTCTTGACGAGCATATCGTCGACGTACACCTCCATATTGTGGCCGATCTGCTTCTCAAATATATTATTCACGAGCCTTTAATAGATGACACCTATGTTCTTCAAACTGAAAGACATGACCCTATAGCAATAGGTGTCTTGGTCGATCATAAATAAAGTCTGTTCCTCATCCTCTGGGCTCATCTGGATCTGGTTGTAACCCGACTACGCATCCATAAAACTCAACAACTCGTATCTAGAAGTAGGGTCCACCAACTAGTCGATCTTAGGCAAATGGAAGCTGTCTTTTGGGCAGACTTTATTGACATCGGTAAAGTCGACGTACATCTACCACTTCCCGTTACTCTTCTTTACCAGGACAACGTTGGAGAGTCAATCCGGATACTAAACTTTTCTGATGAAGCCAATGTCCATAAACTTCTTCACGTCTTCCCGGATAGTTATGAGTTTCTCTATGGAATGGTTTCTCCATTTTCGCCTGATGGGCTTACGATTGAAATCAAGGCACAGCTTGTGGACCATTACTCCGATCGAAATTTCAGGCATATCAACAGGTGTCCACGCGAAGGTATCAACATTCTTGCTCGAAAATGCTATCAGCTCGTCCTATGAATTTAGTGGTACGAGGTCAGTTACCTCATCAGGTTGTGCCTGCTATAAGGTTGTCTCGTCACAGGGGTCCAGCTCTCCTGTAGGTTGTCCTTTGCTACTTGGTGCAATCTAAGACATACAATATATCCGCCCAATAACTTGGTCACCCAGCACTTCACCGATACCACATGCTATTAAAAACTTTATTTTTAAATGCGATATCGAAGTGTGTGTATGACTCGCCGTTTTAGGGTATGTGTCCAAAGTGACCTCTAACTGTATCATTCCTTGGACAGCCACAGGCTCATTGTCTAGGCTGTACAATGGCCCTTCGGTAGGTTTCAACTGGTTCTTTTGTAATCCAAGTTTAAAGAAAGTATCAAAATAGAGTAAATCCTTGGAGTTTTCATTATCAATGAAAACTTGTTTCAATTGGAAAACCACAGTACCATTTGAAACGAATGCAAATACAACAAGGGGATCAACGTGTAGAAAAATTACATGATTCACGTCACTATCGCTAAAGCTAATGACATTTTCTTCTATCTTCTACTTCTTCCGCCAGGCTTGCCATTCCTTATGATCCACTTGGGTCTTGGCCAGCTGGATCGTGATCATATTGACCACTTCAACCGTGACCCAATTTCATGGTTGGGATGGATCTGATCCTTCCCCACCTGAGGTGCTAGAACTCTGCCGAGGGTTCCTGATGAACCTGGTGAGATGACCCCTCCAGATCAGCTTCTCAATCTCCCGTTGGAGCATCTTGCAGTCCTTCATGGTGTGTCCTAGAGATCGATGGAAATCGCAATAGTTAGCTGGATTTCCTCCCTCTGCGTTCTTTAGTAGTTTTGGCCATCTGAGGAACTTTTCACCACGGATCCTGTATGAGGACATTGGCACATATGTCGTTGAGAGGGGTCAGGCTAATCGGCCTGTATTCCTTGCAATCCACTACTCCGATCTTGTCCTGGTTTCAACGGGGATTGTCGCTGGTACCATTCTTCCTCTTTCCCTCTGCTAAAAAACAGCAAGGTTGGTTGGTCCTCTCGAGACACTTCACCTCTTTAGCCTCCTCGGCAGTTGCATAGGCCCTGGTAATAAACTCCGCTTTTCGGAAGATCTGTGGGTTCTTGTGGGTTAGATGTTTAAAGAAGTTTTTATGCGTCAAGAAAAAAAATAAAATTGACAACTTTCATCTCCTTTGTCAGATTAGGAATCCTTCTAGCCTCCGCTGCAAAACGCTCCATGAACTTCCTTAGATTCTCTCCCATCTCTGCTTAATGTGAGAGAGATACCATGGCTACTTCTCTTTCCGGAGGCTAGAAGCGTGCTGGGCCAAAAAGAAGCCAATGAGCTCTCGAAATGTCCAGATCGAGTTTGATGGGAGCTCGTGGAACTAAATCCGAGCAGCTCCCTTCAAAGTGAGTAGGAAGTATCGGCACATTACCGAGTCCTTCAGATCTTAGAGACTCAGATGGGTGCGAAAGTAATCCAGGTGGTCCATGGGATCAGCGCTCCCACCGTAAGATTCTAACAATGGCATCTTGAATTCAGCTGGTAATGGTCGATTCAAGATCTCAGCAGTGAAGGGAGATTTCTCCATATCAGTAGCGTGTTCGCCGTCATCTCTGAACACGCAGTTCCAAATCATCTCGACTTTTGCCTACATTCGGGAGGCGTTCCCAGATATCTTGAAATTGAGATAAGTCCTTAACTTCGTTCTTTCAGCAATGCGGTGTGTAGCCGATCGGCTATTGCTACTAACAAATTGTTTATTCCGGGAGGCTACCTCCTGAGCCCGAGGAATTAGCTCATCCCGAGTATATCAGGGATTCCTCATTTTTGGACTTTCATCCGGAGTCCTATGGCCCAAGCGCCTCTCAAGCCTGAGTCAGCTTTCGGCGTTGGAGGCCTCTGGAGCATGAGAGTTGGCCAGCCTTGTGTCTTTCTTGGTCGGATTCTTCTTCCTCTAGCCTCCTCTCTTAGAGGACTGAGCAAGAGCTGTGGAAGGCGAAGCCCCTACTTCTTTTTACCTGATGAGTGTAGAGCATTTGCAACATTTTGTTCATATTGCTTATCTACTCCACTAGGTTTTGGAGGAATGACGCGGGTGACCCTCCAACTAGGTTACCAACAGAGTGGTCCTAGTCAAGAGAAGTTACATCTCTAACGGGAACGCTAGCTTGGGCTCTGGTATTCACCATTATATCTGATGATACTGACTTTGAGAGTTGTTGCAAAGATGAAAAGTGGTTAGCTTTTTGTTAGCTTTCCATAAATGGTGCCAATGATCCGTCCTAGATCTAAACTTAAACAGATTTGAATCGAATAGTCCGTCTGATTTCGGTCTCTGTTCACTTAGTTTTGAGTCCTACACACAATAATTTCAAATAAAAGGTAAAGTGACGGCGGGATTTGATCCCATCGAAAATACTCCGACGTTTAAATCAGTAATTGGCCTTCTGAAATGCAAAGGTGGATGCAATGGATGCAATATGAATACTGATGAGTGTTTGTGTAGGTGGGAACGCAATCGTAGGATGAGTGGTTTATGTGGTTGCTCATGGGGAGTGGGACCTCTCAGTACAGAGTTCATTGGGAACTAGTAGCTAAGAGAGAGAGCGCTTGAAGGTGAGAGAGAGTTAGAGAGATTTCGTGGGTTTGAGATTGCTTGAGGGTTTTGTGGGCAAGAGGAGTGTGAAGGCGATTCAAAGCGTATTCGAGAGTGTGCCTTCGAAGAGAGCTTCCATGGCCTTTTATAGCCATGGCCCTGGGTTGCCTTCCTTACGTAGAAGGGATGGATGCCCGCTCTCTGCTAAGGATTGTTGTTTTTCCTAACGCACAGCTGAGCGCCTTTCTGGCTGTAACGGTCCAAGAGATTATTCTCCTTCCTTTTACGTTTTGTAACTGTTAGGATTTTCAGCGAACAGCGCACAGATTCGGGCGCCTTCCTCCTAGGATGCATACTGATTCTGGAGGTGACCGTTACAGTGAAATTTGCATTCTTAGAGATGTGAAAAATTATGGCAGATGACCGTTGTAGCTCTGAAATGAACATGTGGACCAATTAATGCTTGGGCCGCGTGCGGCTTGTGTCTCAACTGATCTACTGGCCACCTCTCCAATCAACGAAAGTATTGACTATTCTAGGCTTTAACGGGCCGTCCTACTCTTGGGTTTCTATTGGCCCACTTACTCTTCATCTGGTCAAGAGTAGCAATTACCGTCCATATAAAATTAGACCGTTGCGAATTTGTACCGTTTCCTAGCAGAATTGGTCATTCTGAGCTTTCACGAGCCGTCTTACTATTGGGCCTCTGTCGGCTCACTTGCTCTTTATGTAATTAATGGCAGCGTTGACCGTCCAAACAGAATTAGGTCATTATAGATTTGAGTTGTTTCCTCCTTTGTGAGTCAGTCTATTACTAATGTCCCCATCAATATTTAAGGAGTTGATAAAAATAATATTTAAATAATTAAT
>JAODPA010067351.1:0-10601 GCA_025585075.1 Nepenthes mirabilis | reverse complement strand
ATAGAATATTATAATATATAGTATTACTGTACTTGACATTTAGGGATTGATTATCCCTGCCCGTTTCCCGCTGAATGCAAGACTACGCCAATCTCTATACCAACTAAATTGTATGATTATGCCTATTTTCTCTAAGATGGAGATGATTGGTTGGATGGAATTGAATCCCGGAGAAAAAAGTTAGAACTCTTTTGGGCAAGAGTGTCATTTTGTTGAAACTTACTTACGGAGAAAATGTGCAAGATCTGCTTATCGTTACGCAAAGGAGCACCATTTCTGGCTATGAGTGCACCTTTGTGATAGTAATACGCGCATATAGTTGGGATTGCGTAGTCAATTATTTAAGACAGATGAATGGACCTGCTTCCATCTGGGTAGTCGCATCACGGTGGTCACTGGACTCACGTCTTTTGCTAGAAAGCTTGTGCTAAACGTTGCTGTAGTCGCTATGGGGATTTCCTGATACTGAAAGCAAACCGGGTAACACACGGCCAATCTCTTAGCGATGAAACATGACGGATCCTGTTAAACATGGGCCAATCTGGTGGAAAAAATCAGCTTCGTTAGTGAACGGTAGCATGCTTGTTTATTCTTAGCGATTTCCATCTGTCCATCCGTAAGTTTTTTATGATATCAGCGCCAAAGAAACAGCAACGGGCCTTTGTACCTGTGAGATTCAGTCGGTAGGAATGAATTGATCCGAATCCAAAACCATCCATTCAGAAATGTTCATGCCGTGTTTTTTGTGTTTTTCAGGTTAGCCAGGATGATCTCATTCCCCTGCGGGCCAACCTTCAAGATGCTTCCAAATAGTTAGCCTAGCCCGCATGCTACTCAGCCTTGGAAAAGAGGCTCGTAAATTCCTGTTGAAGATAAACTCAAAACCGTCGTTAAAAAACATGATAAAAAAAAAAAGTCTCCTTCATGCCACATCCTGATCCACACCTAGGAGGAAGTTAACCATTTGATTTCGAAAGATGCATCCACTGATAAACCGACCATTAATGCTTAGGACTTTTTGCATCCGGCTCTGTGCTTCTGTCGAGGTGGTGGTTCATATAAAACCACATTTGTGTCCTCCAAACCACTATTTATTGTCCTCCGTCAATCGCCAGCGTACGTGACTCAAACCCATCTCAGACTGCATCTCCAACCCTGCGCTGCCCTCCACGTATAGTCTGTTGCTTATAAAAGCCAGTATCTGTTTCAAACACGCCCACCTCCAAGCCTCAAGCTATGCCTCGAACAGCTCTTCAATGGCTTAGCTTGGTGGGCGCTATATGGCTTCAATCAATAAACGGAACGAACTCTAATTTTCCTGCCTACTCTTCTCAGCTCAAGCAGCTGCTCTCCTTGTCCCAGCTGCAACTCAATGACCTTGCGTTTGCATCCGATGCAGGCAAGCTCTTTGGTTGGTTCTCGGGCATTGCTGCCGTTTATCTACCTCTCTGGATAGTCCTCTTGATTGGTTCATCTATTGGGATGATTGGCTATGGTGTCCAGTATCTCTTTTTGACGCACAAAATTTCGTCTTTGTCATATGGGCACATCTTCTTTCTCACGGTTCTAGCTGGGAACAGCATTTGCTGGATCAACACTGTTTGTTATATTGTTATCGTACGAAATTTCCCCTTGAAACTGCAGGCGGCAGTTGGGCTGACAACTGCGTACATAGGCTTAAGTCCTGTGGTTTATACAGCGATAGTTGATACTCTATATCCTCAATCCACCAAAACGGCCGAAGGATATCTTCTCCTCAATTCTATCCTTCCTTTAATCGTTAGTGTTATCACTGCACCATTTATGAGTCGAATTGATGTTGGGAAGCCAAAAATACAGGAAGCTGGATTCATCGTAGTTTCCATGATTACTATAGCCACTGGAATATATGCCATAATAAGCAGTTTGGGATATTTGCCCAGCAAGTCATCGAAAGTGATTAACGTGATTGGTATTGGATTGTGTTTATCATCTCCCCTTGTAATTCCTTTAGCTGAATATATGAGAGGAATACTTGAACAAAAATGTACTATCATCAGAGATAGAAGAGTGTGTGATCTGACTGGGAAGGATGATGAGGAAGCAGATAGAGTAGTGGCTGAAAATGAGGGGAAAGATGTAGAGATCATCACAGATATTCCTGAGGTAGCCGTGATGGAGGATATCGGAGCGAAATTGATGCTGAAGAGGTTGAACTTCTGGTTATATTTCGTTGTATATTTCTTAGGTGCCACACTTGGACTGGTCTATCTGAACAACTTGGGGCAAATAGCGGAGTCTCGTAGTTATTCCAATGTGTGTTCTCTCGTATCCTTTTCTTCTGCCTTTGGATTCTTTGGGCGTCTGTTTCCGGTCTTTCAACACTACTTTTACTCAAGGTACAATTCTATACACCTGGTGCACAATAGTCTCATTTTTCATGAAAGAAGTCGCAGTGTCTTTGACGACATTAGTCCTAATAGCGTTGCTGGTCTGGTCAAGTCTGATCTAATCTGAAAAATTGTCAGGGTGCTGAACTGTAACACTAGCGGGTGAAGGTGCTAAGAAAAAAAAAAACGAGTAGTCTTAAAGTTGACTGCCCCTCCCCACCACAAAAAAGAAGCGAGAAGAAAAGAAAAGAGAACAGAGAGAGAGAGAGAGAGAATAAAAGGTGAGACTGTTGAAGCGCCTGCATGCTATTTTCTTTTTACTCTGAAATTAGTAAATAAATAACATTTTCAGAAAATTTCAGATTTACAGGTTCATTGATCCTTTTGAAAACATTTTCTAGACGAGAGGTGCTTTTTATTTTTATTTTATTTTTATTTTTTTTGCCGTGTTGTTGGTTTTCGGAAAATATTGGAGTTGAAATTTGCATGATTATTGATCCGTAAAAAACATTTTCAAGACAAGAGGAGTGTGTCCTTTTTTTTTTTTTTTTTGCTTTTGGGAAAATAATGGTGTTTGGTGGTGGAATAAATGTTGGAAGTTAATGCAGTGGCTAAGAGAAGCAATGACACTCTCTGAACTAAACCTATTAACTGCTTTTAATTTTGTGATCATTTAAAAGGAAAAAAAAATTGAAGAGATATTCTTTAAAGCGCGCATCAGCCTTCTCACCCTGTCCCCTTTATAATCTCTAGGAGTAAAAAGAGGATTCCAGGACCAGCTTCCATAGTATGCATGATGGTTCCGATGGCGGGAGGCTTCTTCTTGCTCGTCAATGGAGCCGACCTCTCTCTCTATTTCAGCACAGCCATAATAGGAGCTTGTACTGGGGCAATCACTTCCATCTCCGTCTCTGTAACTACGGAGCTGTTTGGGACGAACAACTTTGGGGTGAATCACAATATTGTGGTAGCTAATATCCCGTTGGGCTCCATTGTTTTTGGGAATCTAGCCGCTCTTCTTTATCGGAAAGCAAGAAAAGTGCCCGAGAGATGCATCGGGTTGGACTGCTACAAAAACACTTTCATTATCTGGGGAACCCTTTGTTCCGTCGGAATCATCCTTGCTTTAATCCTTCATCTCCGCACACGCAAGTTTTATTTTCATAGATTGTAAATATGTAATTTTATATTGATAAGTGGAAGCTTTTGTTGGCTGCTGTTAGGGAAGGAAAGAGCATGCCGCAGTGCGGTGCGTGCTCATGGCATACATACGCCCTCTGTGTGGGTGTTACTAGCTTTGATAAATCTACTAGGAAATCCAAGCACTGTATACCATTAAGGAATGATATTATGAATTCATACGGGACGACAGGAATTAGCATTGTGTTATGATCTTGTATCATGCGACGTCACTTTCTGGTGTCTGGTCTTTGTCTTTTATTTGAGTCTGCCGTCAATTTAATTAGGCCAATTATTGATACAGTAGTGACACCAAAACCTTAAATAGTTTGGAAGCTATAAATAGGTAATAAGGGAGTGGAACTACATCACGGTAGCTGAACCAGATAAAAGTATTGGGTTATGTATCACTCCTGTGTAGGCCTATACCCATTTGATGTGGCGGATGAAGGTAAATATTCTCACCGCATAAGGAAAGTTCGAGTTGCGCTTGTTGGACGCTCAAGCCATATTTCCAGTAAGCTCCCGTTCGCTGTTCGCCTGAATGTCGCTCGAGCCCAAATTTCAGTAGTATGGCGCTCGCTGTGCACCCCAATGGCGCTCGAGCGCGGGCTTGTGCCCGATACGCGCTCAAGGAGCGCTCGAGCGCACGCCAATTATATGAAACGCGCACTTTGCGTTTTAGGTTAATTTGAATCAGTTTTGAGCGCTATTCCAGAGAAGAAAAGGAGAGAAAAGAGAGAGGAGAAGGAGAAGAGGAAGATTTGAGCCTCCGATTGGGTTTTCAATTAAGTTTCAGTCTCCGATAATCACACGCACGAAACTCTTGTTGCTAAGAAGAATATTTATCGGGTTTTATCTCTACTCTTACTCTTTATATTTCTTGTACGGGTTGTGCAGAATAAGTTGATATTGATTTTTATGATTTGAAATTTGTGTAACCGATCAACTGTTGCTTGTGAAAATTTTAGACTCTGTGTCCCGTGATTTTTCTCCCTCATTTTATAGGGAGTTTTTCACATAAAAATTGTGCCTTTACTTTTTGTAATTGCATATTGTGTATATGCTATCATCTATTTCGTGTTTCCTCACAGTTTAAATAAGTAATTAATTCTAACAAGTGGTATCAGAGATTTTGGTTCGTATTGGGTATTTGACTTATTTGAATCAATGGAGGCTGGAAATAAGATGATTTGTTTGAATGGCACGAACTATGATATTTGGCGCAACAAGATGAAGGACTCGTTGTTTGTGAAATCGTTGCACCATCCAATTTTTGCGTAGCAAAAATCGGAATCAAAGTCCGAGGAGGATTGGGCATTTGAGTATGAACAAGTTTGTGGTTATATTAGGCAATTTGTGGATGACAATGTATATAATCACAGTCGGAATGAGACATGCAAGGACTTTGTGGCAGAAACTTGAAATACTTTATGCCTCAAAGACCGATAATAATAAATTATTTCACTTGATGAAGCTTATACAAGTGAGGTGTAAGGAGGGCTCGTCTGTCGCCAATCACTTAAATGAGTTTCAAGGATGTGTTGATCAATTGAGTGGCATAGGTATAAAATTTGATAATGAACTGTTGGGTTTGTGGCTTCTGACTACTTTGTCGGACTCTTGAAAGGTGGTAAGAATTACTATCGCCAATTCAACTCCAAACGGCGTAATAACTCTTGAGATAGTAAAGGAAGCGGTGTTGAACGAAGAGATGAGACGTCGATCACAGGGGTTTTCCTCTACACACTCCGAAATATTAGTCTCCGAGTCACGGGGAAGAAATAAAGGGTATTATCCTAAGTTTGCAGAGAAATGCCGAAGTAAATCCAGATCGAGGTATCAGAACCTCGAGTACCATCATTGTAGAAAGAAGGGATACATCAAGAAAATTGCTACAAGTGGAAGCGAGAGAATATTGAAAGTAATGAGAAAAAGGTTGACAAGACTGATATGAAGAAAGAGCTACTGTTGTTACTGGAAGTGATCTTTGGCTAGTATGTCAGGAGGATGATGTGATAAATCTAGCTGATCTTGAGACAAGTTTGGTGGTGGATAGTGGCACTTCACTTCATGTCACGTCACGGAAAGAGTTCTTCACATCATACACTCCTGACGATTTTAGAGTGTTGAAAATGAGCAATGAATGTATATCCCGAATTGCTAGCTATGGTGATGTGTGTCTCACCATAAATAATGGAACCAAGTTACTGTTGAGGGATGTTAGATATGTCCCGGATATTTGACTGAATCTGATCTCGACTAGCAAGCTTAATGATGAGGGTTTTTGTAGCACGTTCTGCGCAGGAGTATGAAAGTTGATTAGAGGGTTTCTAGTTGTGGCTCGGGGTAGAAAAGTTTTCAATTTGTATGTGTTGCAAGCCTCGATTGCAATGGGAGATGTGCATGTTGTTAGAGATGATGAGTTTTCAAATTTGTAGTACCGTCGGTTGAGTCACATTGGTGAGAAGGGTCTGAACTGTTTAGCCAGAAAAAATTATCTTCAGGGTGTAAAACAACTCAACTGAAGACTTGTCCTCATTGCATGGCAGGAAAGTAACGACGGATTTCATTCAATGGTAATTCATATATAAGGAAGACTGATCTTTTTGAATTGGTCCACACCGACTTATGTGACTCGTTCAAGGTAAAAACACTTGGAGGAGCACTTTACTTTATCACGTTCATTGATGACTTTTCTCAAAAACTATGGGTATATTCACTGAAATCAAAGGATTAAGCTTTCATGTTCTTTAAACATTTTCACGCCTTAATTGAGAGGCTAACAGGGAAGAAACTGAAATGCATCCGAAGTGATAATGGTGGGGAGTACATCGGAGTGTTTGATAAGTATTGCCGATCTCATGGAATTTGTCATTAGAAGACTCCACCGAAGACACCGTAACTAAATGGGAGAGCCGAATGGATGAATGAGACTTTGATGGAGAGGGTTCGATGTGTGCTTTCGGAGGCAAAGCTCCCTCGCTCATTTTGGGGGGAAGCCTTAAGGTCCGTGGCTCATGTCGTCAATTTGTCACCGCACGGTAGCTTGAATGGAGAAATGCCTGAAAAGATATAGACCTAAAAAAATATATTCTACGATCACTTGTGGGTATTTAAATGTAAGGTTTTTGTTCACGTTTCCAAAGATGAAAGGACCAAGTTGGAGTCAAAGACCAGACAATGTATATTTCTCAATTACGAAAAAGATGAGTTTGGATATCGACTGTATGATCTGATTGAGAAGAAGTTGGTTCGATCTAAGGATGTCATGTTTATCGAGAACGAGACTATAGAGAATATTGGCAAAGGTTCAGAGTCTGTCTCCAAGAATGATGACAGTCGAGCATGTGATTCAGATCTTACATGGGCACCTATTCGTCATTAGAGTGAAAGTCAAGGTAATGCTGAAGATAAAGAAGATCACGAGACTGCAGTGCTCGATAGAGATAAGGATGAGGCTATTTCTCCTGATACTGTTGAGCCTATCGAGACTGCTCCACTCTGACGATCCACGAGAGATCAAAGACCCTCTACTCGTCTGTCGGGCGACGAGTATGTGTTACTCACAAACGAAGGAGAGCCCAAATGTTTTGAGGAAGTAACGGAGAATGAACACAAGGCGGAGTGGATGGAAATTACGCGAGAAGAGATGGCGTCACTACATGAAAATCACACGTTTGAGTTAATGAGGTTGCTAAAGGAAAGACGAATATTGAAAAATAAGTGGGTCTTCAGGTTGAAGATAGATAAAAACCGCTCACAACCGGAGTACAAAGCGAGACTGGTTGTGAAAGACTTCAATTAACGAAAGGGTATTGATTTCGACGAGATCTTTGCACCAGCGGTAAAGATGTCTTCTATTCAAGTGGTACTCGGGTTGGCTGCTGTTCTTGACCTGAATGTAGAACATATGGATATGCGGACGACATTTGTTCGCGGTGATCTTGAATAAGAAATCTACATGGAGCAATCGGAGGGATTCCTAGTCAAGGAGAAGGAAACTTAGTGTGTCACCTCAAGAAAAGTTTGTATGGATTGAAACAAGCACCAAGGTATTGGTATAAGAAGTTTGAGTCTGTCATGGTAGATCAGAGCTATTAGAAGACGACATCGGATAATTGTATTTTTGTTAAGACTTTTTCAGAGGGTGATTTTGTTATTCTCTTATTCTATGTAGATGATATGCTAATAGTTGTGCGTAATGCTTCTTAAATTACAGAGATAAATGACAGTTTGGGAAGTCATTTGCTATGAAAGATTTAGGACCGGTAAAGCAAATTCTGAGAATTAGAATTTTTTTCATGGCCACAAATCAAGGAAGTTATGGATGTCACAAGAAAGTTATGTGGAGAAAGTGTTTCAACATTTCAACATAGAAAAGTCAATCAGTGAGTACACCATTAGCCAATCACTTCAAATTGAGCAATTGTCAATTTTCTTCTACTGAAGATGAAAAGACATACATGAAAAGCATACCCTATTCTTTAGTTGTGGGTAGCCTAATGTATGCCATGGTGTGTACGAGGCCAGATATAGTTTATGCTGTTGGAGTTGTCAGTTAATTCTTGTCAAATCCCGATTAGGAGTATTGGTTCGCGGTAAAATGGATTCTGAAGTATCTCTGATGAACTTCTAAATTGTGTTTGTGCTTTGGAAGCAACGTGCCCCTTCTGGTTAGATATACTGATGCAGATATGGCGAGTGATGTTGACTCACGGAAGTTTACTTCAGGATATTTAGTCATGTTTGCGGGAGGAGCCATTTTCTGGCAATCGAAATTACAGAGGTGTATTGCTCTCTCTACTACTGAAGCTGAATTCATTGCTATTACGGAGGCAAGTAAGGAGATGCTATGGATGAAGAAATTTATTTGGGAATTTGGTCTCAAGTAGAAATGATATATGTTGTTTTGAAATAATTAAAGTGTGATTTATTTTAACAAAAACTCGTCTTTTCACGCCAAATCAAAGTATATCGATGTGAGGTATTAATTGGTGCGGAATGTTGTTGACATGGGTTTATTGGTGCTGGAAAAGAGCGGGGCCCAGGAGAATGGATCGGATATGATCACCAATGCATTACAAAAGAAAAAGCTTGAAACTTGCTATTCAATTGCCGGGATGATGATAAATGGCCCTACACTGTCGTGAGGAAAAGTTTATTGGGTTATAGGTCACTCCCGTGTGAGCTCATACCCACTTGATGTGGCGGATGGAGGTAAATATTCTCATCGCATGAGGAACGCTTGAGTTATGCCTGTTGGGCGCTCGAGTCGCATTTCCAGTAAGCTCCTACTCGCTGCTCATCTGAATGTCGCTCGAGCCCAAATTCTAATAGCATAGCACTCGGTGTGCGCCCAAATGGTGCTCGAACACGGCCTGCGCCCGATGTGCGCTCGATGGGTGCTCAAGCATGCGCTTATTATATAAGACGCGCACTTCGCTTTTTAGGTTAATTTGAATCAATTTTGAGCGCCGTTCCAAATAAGAAAAGGAGATACAATAGAGAGGAGAAGGAGAAGAGAAATATTTGAGCCTCCGGTTGGGATTTTAAAAAAAATTTCAATCACCGGTAATCACACGCACGAAGCTCTTGCTGCTGATAAGAACATTTATCGGATTTTATTTCTACTTTTACTATTTTAATTTCTTGTGCGGGCTGTACAAAATAAGTTGATATTGATTTTTGTGATTTGGGGTTTGTGTAACCAATCAACCGTTACTAGTGAAAATTTCGGATTCCGTATCCCGTGGTTTTTCTCTCTCGTTTCATAGGAACTTTTTTTCGTAAAAATCGTGTCTTTACATTTTGTGGTTGTTTATTGTGTGTATGTTATCATTTATTTCGTATTTTCTCATGATATAAATAAGTGATTAATTCTAACAAAAAGATAGATGTTACAGAAAGAAAGAGAACCTGAATTCTTAATTGGGGTGCTAGTAATTTAAATTTTCCAAATGTTGCTTTTTGTGTGTTTTTCTTCTATTGGCATCGATTACCCCCAAGCATAAGCAGAAGATTTTTCCACCGGACTATGGTAAATTCGTTGCATCTATTTATAACAGCGAAAGTGAGCGTTAGATTCCCTCGAGCTCAGAGCTCCAGGAGAAGATAAATTCGGGTACGCACGGGGAACCATCGATGGAATTTTGAGTAAATGTGCATGTGCTTCCCGTCCCCATTCCTCAGTGGGATTGAAAGTTCGGATGCGACGTGTGCCGTGCGGCCGGTGGATCTGTTGGGTTGGAGTCATTCACGATTTTCTCAACTGCTTTTTGGTCAAATTTCTGAATGTTAGGTGCTGTGGGATGCATCACAACCGCACATTTGGTCTGTCGTGGCAGCCTCAGATTTGGCCGTCGACTACATCAGTATCTGAAGCGGCTGGCGGACGGCAGCTGCGCTGTGATGGTCCTAAGACAATTATTTGCCGCGGTTTTCGGTAGAGCCAATGACGAGGCACTCTAATTTGGTTTCTGACAGTGCTAGGACAGGGCCTTAGCTACTATTACCCCTCCTCCGGCGCATGGCATGTACGAGCGTAGCCTCCAACTAAACACTAGCACTGCTAGCGCTGCTTCCATAATTTTTTTTTGGCTCCCGCAGGCCCCACGTATCCTTTCACGTCTTGCATGTTTACCGAGGCAACCCCGGCACAGGCGGAGTGAGTGACTTGACCAGCGTTTGCTATTCGTTTGTTTCTCATCTCGTCTAATCTTATTATTATTATTTTCTTTACGATTTTTCAAAAGCCGGCCATGCAGCCTGCGTAAGCGAATTGTGTTAAACTGTTCTACGTATGTGACAGAGCACAGTGTATACATGATAAAAAAAAACGAAAAGGTTCACAATCAAGCATAGTCTCTTAAAAATAAATTTTTTTAATATAGAAAAAAAACGAGGTGCGGAGGAGTCTGTGTTGGGTTTCATGTGGTGTAGTTTTACTTCTAAAGCCGAGAAATAATCTTTAAGATGATTTTTTTAAACCACTTATTTGATCTCATGAATAAATGATACAATAATACGTAATTTAAAATAATAATTATAAAT
>JAODPA010067349.1:0-10601 GCA_025585075.1 Nepenthes mirabilis | reverse complement strand
AATTTTACCTCCTTGCCGAGAATTTAGCTGTTTCTCGTGGTAGAATACTGCAGGTGGCGGGGAGAGAGAGAGAGAGGTGCCGCCCTTGTTCTCCTGGGCAAACAATGAGAGCGCAGCCCTTGAAATGCGCAGGTGCAGTGTAGAATATTGAGAGGAAGAGAGGGTGCTCTAACGATTTGAGTTGAGGATTTCGATACTCAATATTGGCCTTGGTAATTGATTTTTTTTTTTTGTGTGTGTGTGTGTTTCTGTACCAATTTCTGATTCGATTTTCACAACAATTATTCTGCTTAATTATATTGTATTTATGGATTTCTGCTTAGCTGTTGAATTCCATTCGAATACTATTCTCTAGGTTTTGCGTCTCTGCATTGGCAATTCAGTCGTTAACCTGTGACTGATTCATTTTATCGGGTCCAATCCTATGGGAAAATGTTATCCCTTAATGTTGTGTATAATCTTTAATTAGATTTTCAGGCCGAGCTGGCATGAAGTTTGCACTGCTGGCTGTGGTTTTATCGCTCATTCTGAGAATTGTTAATTCGCTTTCTGAAACTAATCGTTGAAGTATAGAGTATGTTATCTATGGATGTATTTTCCTAGGGATGAGGAATTGCGAATTTCGACTGGGAAGTTCTCTCATATGTACTTCCAAAAAACAAGTGCGCTGAATTGATTTGGTTAAAGCCGCCTTGCATGAGTCTTCCACATTTCAGGGTCTTGGGAGCATTGTCAGATCCTAATCTCTGGATTTTTGAGAGGCTGCAGAACCGGTCACGTTGGATTTTTAAGCAGATTATTTATGAGGAAGAACCCTGCATTAACTCCTTGTCTTTGACATCCAAATGAGAATTTTTTCGTATTTCTTCTTTTTTCCCTTGCATGTATTTTTTTCTATCATTTTATACTCAGCTTTCGTAGGCCAAGACTACTTAAAAGGTCCTGGAAAGGAAAATCTAGGTAGATTCTTAAGTGAAGTGCTTCTTTGCTAAAGGTATGGGGGAACTATTGTGATAGATATGCATGTACTTTTTGAAATTTGAGCCTCCTTTGAACATAGTTGAGATTGGGCAATATTATGGCTTCCTTGAGGACATGACCTCCAGGTACTTTTGGAAGTTTCTTTATCTATCCCAAAGGGGAACTTAAATATCTCGTACTGTGATATATTGTTAATTATCTTTTTCATAATTTTGTCTAGTCTTTTTCTCCAATTTGTTTGATCACAATGGCATAAGTGAAAGCAGATGCACATTCCTATCTTTCTCCATAATCATGTTTCATTTGTTGGGGATCTTGTGAAGATAATGCAGTGTGTGGTTGGTTGTTTTGTTTTACGAAAGTCCTCTGTGGTACTACTTTTGATTATTTTCTTCTTTGTTATCTTCTTCTTTGTCTAGTGTGATGGGTGCTTCAAAGCAGAAATGGACAGGGGAAGAAGAAGCTGCACTTAAAGCTGGAGTTATTAAACATAGAGCAGGAAAATGGCGCACTATTCTCAAGGACCCTGAATTTAGTGGTGTCTTATATCTGCGCTCAAAAATTGATCCGAAGGTACCATTCTCTTAATCATATATGGACCTGATTTATACTTCACTTTTGAGTTTTAGTGACGCAGGGAGGGGTGGTAAGGGGAAGGAAACAGGAGAGAAGGAGAAAGGGGAGAATGGACAGATATTAGAGAGATGGGAGTAGCTGAAAAAAACCAGAGAGAAGAAAGACAATTACAAATGCTTAATATTAATTTTACTCATCAATCAATACTCCAATAATAGAGTTAGGGCCTTTATATGGAGATATCCTATTCCTAGGTTAATTAGCAAATCAACATAATTAACGACTATTCAAAATAAGAAAATAAGGAAACATAATATTCCTAAAATATTATGGAGTTATCAAAATTATAAAATTTTAAAAATTTTCAAAATATTACAAAATACATAAACAAATTAATAATTAAAATAAATAAAATCTCTCTAATTTTGCAATGTCTGCAATGTTAGCATCACTTAGGCTATTACTTGGCATGAAAGAAACATATCATGCATTTGGTTTCTTTATACCATTATTGGGTATTTTATTCATCAATATTTGCTACACCAGGACAAATGGAGAAATTTGAGCGTGATGGCAAATGGATTGGGCTCCTGCAAGAAGTCTAGGTTAGCACTTAAAAGGGTGCAACAAGCCCATAGACGAGAGGAGAATCCTCGAAGTATTAGTGAAGCACGTGAAAGTGATGAAGGGATTGCTGATGCCAAGCCTCTTCCTGCTTCTAGTGCTACAATCCAGATTTTTGCTCCGAAAAGATCCATAGTCAGGTTAGATATCTGCACTGCTAGATTACACTGCTTATAGTTGGACTAGAGAATACCTAGACAGCTTCTAAGAGGAACAAACTTTAGATTAAATAGTGATCCAATGTACGAGGTTCCCACATTGTGAGGTATGAGTTGTCAGATGTAAACAACCTTATCATTACATAGCAAAGAAGTTTTTATGATTTAAACCTGTGATCTCTGTATATCTATGAAACAACATTACCATTACATTAAGATTTAAACTCAACAAACTTCCGATTGTATCACAAAATTCTCATTTCAAAACTTGGATCAGATATGCTCGGTTGAATGTCTTATTTGTGTATCTAATTAGTTTAGTTTAGTTTTGTTTTTTTTTTGGTGGGGTTTAATTTACAAAGAGAATAATATAAAAAATATTATGTACATATTGATGAATTTGATTTTTTTTTGACATAAGGTAATAGTTTTACTTAAATAAAGAATAGATTTTGTAATTTTAAATGTTGACAATAAAATCAAAATAAAGAGAAAATTTGAGAATAATTTTTGTATTTTTCTGATTTACCAACGCCTAGTAATTTGGTGAAACATTCAATTTTAATTTATAAGATGTTAGACTGAAATTTATATCTGCAAATCATTGCACATTCAGCAGTCTTAATATTTCCTTGGATGGGCTTTATCCGTAGCCAATCTTTCTAATAGAAAGATATATATCAATATATGTGTATGCATTAGTAGTCACATCATGACATATATGTAACTTGTTGATACCTCATACATATTGAAAAAGATGTGTATGGGTAAATAGTATTATATGTGAAAGAGTTGGATTCCTTTTTTTCCTATTTTTTATTTATTCATATTATTTCTTCTCTCATTCAGAAAAAAAGTAGTACTTCAACATATTCAGAAAGGACCCAAAAGTAAAATCTAGGATAGTTAGAGGATAGGAATAGATAGGATTCACTTTAGATATAGTACAAATAAAATTCGACATCCTCTCATTTGTTTTTTCTATTTCTACACATTTTCCCTACTACATAACAAAACATCCGAGAACCTTTTTAGTTCATTCTGCAAATATATACAGAACCTTTTTAGTTCATTCTACTACACATTTTCCCTACTACAAATATATAAAGAACCTTTTTAGTTCATTCTATTGCTCAACTCATCAAGGGTAGCATCTTCCCAATTTCATAATCTCAAAAAAATTCATAATTCGGTTTTCTTTCAATTTTTTTTACCCATTCATAATACTATTGGGAGGATAGTTAAGATTTGAAATATATTTGAAGCTGCAAAAGTGAATATTAGTTTTTTATCATTAAATAAACATCTTGTATACATAAAAATTGGGGATAATATAATCCTTTTGTAAGTGTCATCCTATCCAACTTTCGGTGGTTAAACTACATTTTAGACACGGAGGATTATCACAAAAGATTTCTAACATGTCATAAAATTTCCATTGCCACTCCTCAGTTTTCCAAACCCTGTAAACAAACAAAATGTTAGCATACCTCAATAGCTGATAAAAGATGCTTAATTGTATTTACCGTGGTACTTGTTTGATATCACATCTGAATTATCAAAATTATACTCCCGTCATGCTGGGGTCGGGGATGGGGGGAATAAAGGATAGGAGCAGTGATAAATTTGCATAAATTTTGTTATAAAGTATTCCTTGTATGAAATGTGGAGCACCCAGCCCCCTTGTAATATGTTTAGGGGCATGACATTGTGTTCCTTGTGGGTTGTAGGTTGGACAATCTTATAATGGAAGCTATAATCAATTTGAGGGAACTTGGTGGTTCCAACAAAACTGCAATCGCTTCGTACATAGAGGTACTTCTGCTAGTTAGCTTGCTTGAGTGTATACGATATTTTCAAAAATTCAAGTACTTCTTAGTAATATATGTTTTGTTACATTGATGTAAATATCAATATCTACCAATATGTATCGGATCGGACACCCGATACAATTATTTTCTAATATCACAGTAATATTGTGATATATTTCCATATCGTGATATATCTGATGATTTGACCAATATATCGGTTGATATAACCCTGTTAGGTTATGAGTTTCAAAAATTTTTTTTTTTCTAATATATCCGATACCAATAAGTGTTATTAGATGTGTTTGATATGCTTGATACCGATCCGGTTGTAATCAATACCGATATTTTCATTTATGAACTTTTGTGTTAGGTCACTTTGAACCTTTCTGCCATTGTCTTACCAATTTGACCACCATGCGCATGCATCTTTGGTAGAAAAGAGGATTTATGATTTCTATAAAAAGCCACCCCGGGGAACTAATTTGATTTTATTTCTTCATTCTGCTCTTCTAAATAGTTAACAGTATCTATGGTTGTTTCTAAATAGTTAATAGTCATATTAGCTATGGCCCTGGCATTTCACCAAGGAGCAAAACAGAGGGTTGTTTTATGAGCACATATATCTTGCTGTTGTTGCTTGATGAACTACCTTTTCTTACATTGTCAGTATTAGTTTAGCATCTGTTTGCTGATTGCATTTCTTTGCTTGTATGGCGTGATTCTTTTGGGTGTCAAAGGTGGTTGAGGTTAGACCATATTGACATTTGACTCCGAAGTGCCTACTTTTATCATAGAGTGACAATTTTAAATTGCTTTCTTTTGGGGAAAATCTCTTTTGGGTTCTTCCTGTAGATCTTAGCTAGCTTGTGAATTGCAATTTGTTTGTGTCTATGTTATTGTGTGAAAATGGGAGGGGAGATTCATTAGCCAATCCTATGCAGCAAGATTCGAGACTTTGTTGTTTTTTCACTTGTTGCAATTGTACTGCAATCAGTGTTGTTAAAGGCGCATATGGCACAAAGGGTCCCGGGAGTCAAGGCGTAGATCCGAGCATGATGGAAGTGAGATGTCATTTATAAGGTATGTATATATAGTATTCTTATAATAAATTTCAATTGTTAAGATTAATGATAGAATAGAAGTACCAAAAACATTTATGACAAATTATAAATTCATAGTTCAACTACCTTCTTATTATAATCTCCATCCATCCTTTTAATCGGCAACTTATTAATTTTATGAATTGTAATTTTACAAATACCAAATTAGTATTGTAAGTAGTAATTAAATATAATAACTAATTTTAAAAAGTAATTAATTTTTTTAGAAAAAATAATAATAAGGTGCACACACGCCTTGAGCCTAAAAAAGGATACACTTGTTTGGATGAGCCTCATCTAGATATGTTGAGCTATTAGGGTTTGAGCTTCAAGCCTAGATGTACCTAGGCGTGCCTTTAACAACATTGGCTGTAATCCACTGAATCTTATGACACTTACTAGGAAGCTTGCAATAATATTGACAATTTCAGAGTAGTATTCATAAATGTATAGGAATCTGAATCGTGGAACAGATGTCAATTGCTCTTTTGGGAAGAAAGATTAGGCCAAAAGACACTTCTAAATTTATGTGCTTTTCTTGACATTGTAAATCTGAAAAGCAGTTGAGGAAATAAATGAACTATTACTTCCAGAGGATTTTTTGCACCAAGGAGAATTTGATTTTCAAAGTTTTCCATTAATCCTCACTTTTACTGATCTTCAGAGGAAGGTACTAATGCTGCTTGTTGCACTGCAAAAAGGCATTGGATTTAACAAGAGGTTGCACAATAATTCATAATTAGTTGACAATTTTATAATATGATATGACAGTCCCTGTAGTAATGGAGACATATACATGTTACTCTACCCTGTTAATAATCAAGCACATTTTGATGTACTCTTTATTGTGAAAAATGGAGCTTCAGAAAGTAGTGATAATCTCACAAGTCATAAATATTATGTATTCTTCATGCAACTGTTTCTCTTTTCTTCTCCTCTTTTTTCATTTAATGGGCGGTTCACTTAACTTCATCGCATTTGGTTAAGCGCTGAGTTGTGATATTTACTGTTTATTCTGTAGGATCAATATTGGGCACCTCCCAACTTCAAAGGACTATTGTCTGCAAAATTGAAATTTTTGGTATCAAGTGGTGAACTCATTAAGGTAAAATCTCACTTAATATATGGAGCCAACTTCATTGAACCAAATAATGAACAGCTATACCTTTTGATGGGTCTATGAATGGCAGAGGGCGATCCGGCGATCAACTCATTGGCCAGTAAAGCCCAATGCAAGAGCAAAGCCCAGAGGTAGTCCGAAAGGCTAATCTACTATATACAGGCCCATGGAAAACCAACGGTCCAGCCAAGGAGAGTAGCCTCTGAGGCTCCACCAATCGCAGCAAAGTCAACTCTCCTCCTCTACGATGACAGCTTGGTAACGCAGAAGGCACCAGCACGGCAAGGCTCCACCAATGGAGTTGGTGATCAGTGATGGGGAATCAGCATGCCCGCTGACCAACGGCAACCCAGTCAGTCAACGCAAGAGGAGACCGGCCCTTGTAGGCTACCACCAGCCACGATCGCATCAACGCCACAAGACGACATTTGACACGATGGCTCCAGTCAACGTTTAGCAACCGGCGAATCCTGGAGGAACACTTGTCGCCAATCTTGGAGCCAAAACCTTCTCCGTGAGGCATTATAAGCCCCTTCACCGTCCACAGAAGGGACACAACTCTCGGGACGTAAAAAAACTGCCTATGGGCGAGATCAATAGATAAAAGAAAGAAACTAAACGTCCTTCTCTAACACAGTTCTTTCCCTGATAGTGAGTCACTCTCTGTCGAGTGCAATTTGAGTGAGCCACCAACCACGTGCAACCACAAAGGAGCCCCAATCCTCCTATGCTTCCAAGCCGCCTTCACGTCGGGCGCACCCTCAGGAGCCAGACCTTATCTCACATCCCTCATTCACGTGCAATCCTGCATTATTTACCATCTTCCTTGCATCTTTCTGTTTCCTTGGAAAGATTACTGATTTGAACGTTGGTAAATAAATCGGAGAGTGAGTCCTGCCAATCCCTTGACGTCTTATTTGCAGTTTGTGGTGCGCAGGTTCCAGGTTAGTAGCAACGGACACCGAACCCAATCCAGTTCGACCCGCAGCGAAAGAGTGAAAGGCTCCCTAATCCGTTCCACAACCCAAGAACCAAGGATATATCACTTTTCACTTTTTTTTTTTTTTTGGGTTAGAAATCAATCTATCAAGTTTCTTGTTATAAGTAGTTGGGGGTGAATGATTGTGATGTGTTCAAGCTGTTATGAACCAACTAGGATTACAAGCCTAAGTACCCCAGCATAAAAAGGGGTTTTGTGCCTAAATTGGTGGCTTCATGGAGGCTGATGCCAACAATAGTGGTAAAGTGGCTTTGTTTTTTAGTTAAATTTTTTATCTATGCGTCTTGAAATAGGAGGATCGTGTTATAGCAAATAACCCAAGTATCCTGGCAAAAAAGGGTGTTTGTGCCCAAATAGGTGGCTTATTCAAGCTGATGCCAAATACTAGTGGTAGAGTGTCTTTTTTTTTTTTTTTTTTTTATTTGAATTTTTATCTGGAGTAGTGTTACTTGTATCACCTACCTACAACCCACTTTATATATTCAAGGGCTCATGAGAATTGAAAAAAAATAAGAAAATTCAAATGGGTCTTTTACATAGTGTGGGTTGTAGGAGGGTTGGGACAGATATCATTTTTCCTTTGAAAAATACAACTTGTTCCACACACCTACAACTCATTTACACCCAGCCCACTCGCTATATGTAGGAGCTATTTTTTTTTTTATTAATTTTAAAATCCCAATAGGCCCTACATATAGAGGATTGTAGATGGATTATGAATTGGCGGGACATATAACAAAGCACTTGCTATCTCAGTATTGTAGAAGTTGGAATCAACGTCATAAAAAGTCTCTTTTCCATTAGTAAATTGCCTTCGTTGCATAGAATAAACGGCTAATACTTTTGCTTGATTTTATAATCCTTTTCAGCTCATGATAATATTACGTAGACCTTTTGTGTTGATGATATTTCTGATCTCTCTCTCTCTATCTATATATATATATACAGATAGATATATTAGTGCAACAAAGCAGTAGAATTAAAGAAGATTGTCTTGCCCCACGCAGAGGCAATCTTCAAATTTAGGTTTAAATTTTTTGGCTAATTGTCACTTGGGGTATCCTGAACCATGACAATTTTAGAGATTGATACCTTGTACTGTAAAAGCTATCATCCTAGTACCCTATAGAGTAATGATTTGATGGAATAACAAATAACAATAATGAAGTCTTAAATTATGTCAAGGGGAATTAGCACTATGAATCTACTTTTACCATCACTAGAATTAGTGCAATATCCTTGTAGAATAGAAGTAATTTCAAATTGTTTTTTTAATCACAATCCTCTAAGTTTTCCTAGGTCCATATCGTTCTAGATAACAGAAATATATAATGTTAGAAATAATCTTTCTAAAACAATATGTATGAACACCACATTATACCGAGACATGGCCAAGCAAGCTCACGGAAGGCAATCACACGATCAAATTACTTTGGGACTTTCTATTCAATGGAAGTAATCTTTTACGGGTTAAATGCAGCTACAGGATTGCTCCATTTCTGGCTTATTTAGACAAAAGGAGAAACTTCCCGACGATACCCATGGAGGCAAGGTAGCTTGCCTCTGGGAAAGTGGACAGAGACGAGCTGCGACGATACCCATGGAGGCAAGGTAGCTTGCCTCTGGGAAAGTGGACAGAGACGAGCTGCATTCACTTGCCAAATCCCAGGTCGATTTAGAGCTGTCAAAGATGAGGAGTATAACTGCCCATGAGGCTGCGACTGCTGCTGCTCGAGCAGTTGCTGAAGTAGAAGCTGCTGCGTCAGCAGCACAAGCATTTGCTGAAGCAGCAATGCAGAAAATCAGAGGGTACAGCACAATGAGTACAGTAGTCCCGTTTGAAAATGTAATAGCTGTTGCTCTAGCTTGAATTTCATGTTATTTGAAAGTCTATTGAGATATATATATAGGGGTAACGTGGAGTCTCATCAATCTGCCATTCATCTTCACAAGCTGGTCCACACCCTGGGGCACCGCATCACCAAAATGTGTCCCAAGGGTGTCTCTAAAACATTAATCATCTAGAGTGGTATTATGAAGACACCCTTTAGCTACCTTTCGAATACTTTCAATAATGTGATGCCTCATTTATTTATCTATATTAATGAGCCCACCTAACAATAGATATATAAATATATGTTACGTTATACTGCACTATTTCGCACTACTGACTTACCATGGTATCATTCACCATGATGAACAGATGATCCATGCTTGACGGAGGTTTTTCCACGGGAGAATTCTGCTCTGCAAGCAATCATGGCGCCATGCTTCTTGGAATTTCTTCCTGTAAATATGCCCATAAAATGCAGTTTTCTTCTTCCCCAAGAAGTCTAAGCGGATCAAAACTCCATCTTCCATGGAAAGCAGGTGCACAAGGAACAAGGAAAAACCTCTAAGTTTGATAGGTAAATTTCCCTATTCTGTGATCCCTTCTATTTGGACCATCCACGCCTTCTTGTGGGATCCTTTTTGGTTATAAGTTGTAGAAATCTGATCTTTTGAAAATGTTAGTTGCCCTGCTTATCTATAACTTATCTGTAACTCTCTCTATATAGGGTTTCAATTTAATTTTTATAATTTTAAAATTCCAATGAACTCTCTATATAAAGAGTGGGTCATATAGGATGATTAACATTACCCTTATCTCCACTGCATCATTAGCCCTTTTTATTTTCTGAGAGCATTGCAGGCTATGGAGCATTTTAGAAGGTACCAAAAAAATAAAGGAAAATTGATCGGTTTATATTTATATTTACTATTTTGATCCCTTAAAGGATATTTATATAATGTTAGGATTGGGAAAAAAAAGAAGTGAATGTTAGGAAGGCATTTCAAGCATTTTTATATGATATAATATCTTATTTATTTATGCTAATAAATTTACATTATAATGGATCTATAATGTCGCATTCCTTTAAGTGATCAAACATGTGAGGATTTGTGGCATGCTGTCTTCTATGCAGGGATCTGACATGGGGGCTTACTTTGGGGTGCGCAGGCTTGAGGTGCACGATTAATGTAACGATGTTCCTTTGGTTTGTGCCTTTCTTGTTGATTATGGTGTAGATTGCCTGTGCCCGTTCGATTGTGAGTTTTGTCTGTAATATGGTCTGTTTTTGTTAATTTATTGGTATTATGACTCTAGATCTCGTATGGTTAATTCTTGTTAGGGATCTTATTTTTGTATAAACTTTTATTTTATTTATATCATTACTTATCAAAAATATA
>JAODPA010067348.1:0-10602 GCA_025585075.1 Nepenthes mirabilis | reverse complement strand
CAACGGCCCAAACACAACGTTGGACGCCGTCCAATGCGGGGGGGCGTTGGACGCCCCCCGGATCCGGGTTGAGGGTTGGGGGGTCATCTTCGAGGGAGAGGGGAGGCAATAAAGAAATCCAGAGGAGGCACATGGTTAGGGTTAGGTTTTTGCAGTGCAAAGAGAAGAGAGAGGAGATCATCTTTCATTGTCCACAACCTTTTCGAGAACTGTGATGGTTTTTTGTGAAAATATTTTTATATTTATCTAACGATTAGAAATAAAAAGTGAAATACATAAATAATAGAGATTACAATAAGCAATTTAAATGTTTATTTAATTTCTAGTATTCATCATTTCAACTTCTAATCCTCATTGTTAGGTGAATGTGAAGTCTTCCCACTGGAAGAACCATACGTATAGCATTTTCTGCCTCTTAGCACTAAACTTCTATTTAGAAAGCAAAGAAAGTAAGAAGCATATGTATTGCATGGAAAGAGATCGATATTGGAGTGAGTTAACACTTGCTCAACATGAGCTCGAGCAACATGTTGGCAAAATACTCAGCTTGATGTTGGTTGGTTAGTATATGCGCCAAATGCAGTTGACGTTTTTTGCCCTGTTTTCTTCAGTAGTTTCACTTTAGATTTGAAAGAAACTGTGAGAGAGAGAGAGAGAGATTCTTTGATTTGAACAATTTTTTTTTTCTAATTTCTGGTATGTAATACTAAATCATATGTAAAATATTGTCACTAATTTAATTTTCATATTATCACACTAGTATAAATTTTAAATTTTCACTCGCATAATTATATTTGAAACTTTATTGAAAGGTGTTGCGTCCTCAGATCCTAATTATTGAATGGATTAGGGATCCAAATGCTGAATAAAGTGGGTCCGATTTCCGTTTGGTTGAATCTAAATCCTAGACAACACAACTAAAAACTAGATGTTAGAGGATAGCAGGACTTGTTCCCACCATATATCTTTCGACGCTCAGGTCAATATCTACCTTTTTAAGGAAGAAATAAAAGGATGCAAATTGGAAATTAGATAAATTCTTTCTAATTTCTAATTGGAAATTAGAAAGAAAGTTCTTTTTTGGGTGCTAGAGAGTGTTCCCTTTCCCCGCTGGAGAGAGAATCCTTTTATAGTTATCATGGAGCAATTAACTCTTTCCGTCAACTGTCCAAGAAACCGTCCAGGAAACCGTTGAATTGATAGAACTTTATCCATATTTCAGTTTCAACTGTCCGAGGCAGTTATGATGAGATGGAGAGAAATCGTCTAGCCGTTATCTTCAATTTTCAGCATATCCTCAGATGGATCTTTAGAATGGGCCAAACTTTGGAAACGGGCTTTCCCATTAGGTCATGGGTGTCAACACCCATCACTAGCCCCTCATACCAGAAGGTCTGAAACTCAGCCTTCTGAGATGAATTCCAAATAAAATCTTTTGTTTGGACTTCCATTCTTGCACTGAGTTATGATCTTATTGCCCGAGGAATAACTGCAACTGTCCGATGACACGTTCTCTTTTTCAAAGATAAGCCTACAACTGTCCAAGGACATTATTTGAATCCAGCTTCATGGCTAAAATATGTCCGAGGACATGGCTTTAGTCCGAGTCGCTTGCATGCACCGTCAACTGAGACATTAAATGCGATTAACATTGCCTCAAAGAGGTAACAGCCATTAATATCCCACGTTTAGTGAAAGGCCGGCACGTGCCCTAGCCATGATAAGGCGCATCTTTTGAATTCAACTAACGTCTCAAATCCCTTATTTGCCGAGATTTTATTCGATTGCGTTGCCTTTCTCTTCAAACACTTGAACTTCCATCATCGTCTTCTTCTTCTTCGATTTTCTTGCGATGGCTCCTGGTATTAAAGGCATTACCTCTACACTTTCTCACGAAGACGTTGAGGATGTTCGCACCAAGTATAAAATCCCGAGTTCGAATGCTCTCTTGTTACCTGGTGATAATGATAAAGCTTGCTTGCTTCCAGATGGGTTTGTCACCATGTACGAAACCCATAGGAAAGGAGGTCTTCGATTCCCCATGGCGCTAGAGCTTTATCAAATAATGAAGGCTTTGGAAGTCCCAGTTGTCAGATTACAACCTAATGCCGTAAGATATCTAGTATCTCTCTGTGTCTTTGCATGCTGCCATGGCAAAGTTTCTGATAGCATGGTAGTTAAAGTGATTTTGAGATTTACTCATAGGCAAAATTAGATTATAATCTCCCCTTGCCCTGAGTTTGTCGTCATTAGTGGTGGGAACCCTGACTCTACCAAACGGTGAAAGAATAGATATTTTTTCCATAGCTGTTTCCCCTAAATGGGGAATTTCAAATTAATGGGGAAACATAGCATCAGGTTACTGCACTAATACTACAAAGAAAGAAAGAGAAGCAGAAAAGGAATTTATTGGTTTAGTTTTGGCTAACCTCGATTCTTTTAATGAGAACAAAAAGAACTGATGGTTAAGGAGTGAGGCCTTTAAAAAGGCTAAGTAGGATCCTCAACCTGAGGGCTCGAAAATTCCCACTTCTTCAGTGGCCAAGAAGAAGAAAATGAAGATGTCACTTAGGATAGGAGAGCCGTCCAACAGGGAAAAGAAAAACCGT
Organism: Nepenthes mirabilis; assembly: GCA_025585075.1. Lineage (NCBI taxonomy): Eukaryota > Viridiplantae > Streptophyta > Magnoliopsida > Caryophyllales > Nepenthaceae > Nepenthes > Nepenthes mirabilis. The sequence goes on along the minus strand of JAODPA010067348.1, from coordinate 7,993 downwards.
CGAACGGAGCCTAGTGCTGAGACTTCCTCTTCCGAGGGCGACAAAACCGTCATCGGACAGCCGGTGGAGAAGAAAAGATCCGCGGAAATGGGCTCAATTCAAGGCACTAAGGTGGTCGGACCCTTAACAGTTAGCAAGTCTATAGCTCATTCTTTTTTGATTGAGGACGTTGATATTGGGCCGCTTGTTCCTTTATCTTTTGAGGAAACCATGCCCGACCTTCCGACCACCTTTTTTGGAGAAGTCTCGAATATAATTATTGAAAATCCGACTGAGGACATTGTTGAAGCACCGACCGAGCATGCTGAGATAGAGGAAGAAAAAACGGCAACTGAAGTGCCCAGTATTGAGCTCCCTTGCCTTACAATCCAAGTATATGTAGAGAGGGATATTTTATTCAAGGCCCTTGAGAAGGCCATGACCGAGGACATTCTGGGAATCCCAAATGCTTCATTTGTGGATCAAGTGGAAACTGGGGCTGAGGATCATTTCAAAATAGCTGAGCCCCCGGTGTCAATTGTTCATGAAGCAACTCATGAGTTCGAGGTCATGGTTGAATCTCATGAGTCCGAGGCAATTGTTGAAGCTTATGATGAGGCCGAGGAAATGACTACTGTTGTGGATGTAGGTCAAACGACGGGACATATGGAGCCCGATGTCCAGAGAGAGGAAGGATTACCAAGAAGATCTTCCTTTTCAAAGGTACTTTTCCTTAGTATTTTTAGATCCTTCACTTTAATTAATACTCTACTAACTGGCTTTCTTCTTGCCGCTACGTGAGTGAGTCGGCTGATTTACTTTAATTATTGATGAGGCCGCCTAACCTTGCATGGACTTGGACACCTTCAAGGCCTTAGAAAAGCGTGCCAATCGTCTCGAGCGTGAGCTTGCTAAGGCCAAAAATAAGATTTCTTTGCTTGAGGAATCGCTAAAGACTCAGCAGCACCAGCATGCTCCCCTTCGGAACAGATTTCTTCATCTGGATGACGAGCTTAGGACTACAATAAAGACCGAGGACATTAGATCTGCATTGGAGCAAAATTATTGAGACGGCAACGGACTTTGTCCACACATAATTCGCTCAATAATTCCAAATTTCCTCTCTCTTTGTTTCATTCGAGGAATGCCAATGCCGAATGTAAATCAGATCTAATTAGTCGCCTGGAAGAGGATGAAACTCTAGATCCTTTTGAGGTAAGATCTTCCGGGACTCGATTTTTTTTTAAAATGTATATTCATTGTATGAATAATATACATTCTTTAATTTAGTCTCTCGCTTTCTCTTTCTTTGGATTGCTCGTAGGCTAGGTTCTTTTTGTGGACACCTCATAAGGATGTTCCATCCCTTGTGAATGAGATGTTTGAACTCAATGATCATGGTTGACTGATGATACTCCCTCTAAGGTCTTTGCATTCATGTCGTTTAAACCTCCTAAGTTTTAAGACTCAATATCTTATGGGTTGTTTGGTGCTCTTACCAAGTTTTAGAGTTCGATATATAATGAGCCGCTCGAACTTACCAAGTTTTGCTAGCTGCTCTAGGGCAGCTTTGGAAACAAGTGAAGAAGAAAACTTCACTTAACTTAGGGACAATCCAGGTCACATTGTTTTATGAAATGGCATGCAAACATTCAAATAAAATACAAGACAACGAATAAATAAAAAGAATTTATTTTATTAATTAAAACGTGATACAAACACATCAAATGATGCAATCCATCTTACCTGACTGCTCAGACATTTATTGATAATATTTTTTTAAGGTGAAAAGCATTCCACATCCGAGAGACTAGTTTGCCTTCTTGAATGCATAATTTGTACGCCTCATTTTGAAAGATGGTCGAGACGAGGAACGGCACTTCCCAATTTAGAGAGAGTTTATTCCAATTGGTATTTTTTCCTGTGGCCTCAATACTTCGTCGTGCTAAGTCTCCTACTTCAAATTGACATGCTTTCATTTTCTTATTATAATATCTGACAATTCTCTATTGATACGCCGCTGTCCACAATCTTGTCACGTCTTGGGCTTTCTCAAGCATGTCAAGGTTCTCCCGAAACCTTTGTATATTATTGTTTGGGTTGAAACTTTTAACCCGTAAATTGGGCAATCCGACCTCTACTGGAATAACTGCCTCAACCCCATAATATAGGCTAAAAGGCGTCTCTCTAGTCGGTTCTCTTGGTGTTGTTCTATATGACCACAAAATCGACGAAAGCTCATTTACCCATGAGCCCTCAATATGCTCTAACTTTGTCTTCAATCCATGTAATACCGTGCAGTTGGTAACTTTCATTTATCTGTTACTTTACGGGTATGCAACTGATGTATGGACCAACATTATCCTTAAGTTTATACAATACTTGGTAAATAGTTTACCAATAAATTGGATCCCATTATCAGTTACAATACATCCTGAAATGCCAAACCTGCACACGATACTTTGACAGACAAACTCTGTGGCGTTCTGCTCGGTTATTTGAGCTAATGGTATGGCCTCAGTCTACTTTGTGAAATAACTGATTCCGACAATGATGAACTTTATCTACCCAAAAACTATTGGCAATGGTCCGAGAATGTCAAGCCCCCATTGTGCAAATGGCCAAGGTGATTGCAAAGTTCGAAATTCTGTGTGAGGTCGGCGGGTAAGATTCCGATGGATTTAACAATTTTTTCACTTCCATACTAAGTCTGTGGCGTCGTACTTCATAGTTGGCCAGTAATATCCTTGCCTCATTAGTTTGAAAGCAAGATTTTTGTCCCCAAAGTGGGATCCGCAAATACTAAGATCCACTTCTCCGAGAGCATAATCAACATCTTCTGGAGTTAGGTACCGTAAGTATGGAGTAGAAAACCCACGATGGTATAACTGGCCATCCATGATTGTATACCAATCTACCATCTTTTTCACGTTCTTGGCCTCATTTGAGTCTTCATGCAATGTTCCATCGGATAGATACCTTAAATAGGGAGTTATCCAATTGTCCGTATTAACTATTTGCATAACTTCTGGTTCAGAATCATCTATGCTAGGATTTCCAAGGACCTCCGACATACTGCTCAGGGTCCCCAAACACTGCTGTCTTTGCCAACAAGTCAGCTTTGCCATTTTTTTCTCTTGGAATATGGACAATTTCCACCTTCTCAAAGGCCGAAGTCAAACTTTGGACCTTTGAGAGGTACTTGGAAAGTCGTGGATAGCTAACTTCAAAAGTTTTCTAAATTTCGTTAACAACCAATTCCGAGTCGCTATAGACAACTAGGTTCTTGGCCGAACATTCTTTTACTAACCAAAATCCTACGAGTAGTGTTTCATATTCCGCGACATTGTTAGTTGTTGGAAACCTAAGGATCATTGAATATTTAATTTCTGATCATTCAGGTGTTCTCAACACAACGCCAGGACCACAACCATCTTTCATTGAGGAGCCGTCCACATATAAAGTCCAAACTTGAGGATTAAGCTGTTCATTATTGTTACACAAGTCTAATGTGTCCAGAGTTAATGTTGATATTTCAACAATAAAATCTGCCAAGGCCTGTCTTTTTAAAGCAAGCCACGGATGAAATTTTATGTCGAACTTACTCAACTGAATGGCCCACTTAAGTAGCCATCTTGACATATCTAGCTTTTGCAATATTGCTTGTAAATGCTGGTCTGGCAGGACTGTATTTTATGCGTTTCAAAATATGGTATCATTTCCAAGCGGAATATACAAGCGCTAAAGCCATCATCTCTGCATGAGTATCTGGTCTCTGTATGAGCTAGGATCTTACTGACATAGTACACAGGTCGTTGCCTGTCGTAGTGTTGTTGAATCAAGACCGAGCTCAAAGCTTTATCGAATATGGCTAGATACAAATACAAACCCTCGCCTTCTTGAGGAGAAATCAGAAGAGGAGGATTGGAGAGATACTCCTTATGGTCTCTAAAGGTTGCTTCACAATTGGACGTCCATTAAAAACCGTTAGTCTTAATCCCCCTCAGAGCCTTAAAAAAGGGTAAATATTTCTCGGCTGATTTTGCCAAGAACCGAGAAAGCGCTGCTATTCTTCCAGTTAACTTTTAGACCTCTTTCACAATCCGAGGTGAATTCATATCAAGGATGGCCTTGATCTTCTCAGAATTTGCTTCGACCACTAGGTATGAAACGATATAGCCTAAGAATTTTCTAGGAGCCACTCCGAACGTACATTTTGTCTGATTGAGCTTCATCTAGTATTGCCTTAGGACGTTAAACGTCTCTTCAAGATCTTGAATATGGTGGTCGATCACTCTGCTCTTGACGAACATATCATCCACGTAGATCTCCACATCTCGTCCGATTTGGGCCTCAAACATCTTGTTGACGAGCCGTTGGTAAGTAGCACCAGCATTCTTCAGTTCGAAGGGTATAACTTTGTAATAATATATCCATTGATCTGTCATGAAAAACGTGTACTCTTCGTCCTCTAGATTCATCCAAATTTGATTATAACTCAAGTATGCATCTTTGAAACTTAAAAACTCATAACCGGACATTGAATCCACAAGCAAATCAATCCTCGGTAGTGGGAAGCCATTTTTCGGACATGCCTTGTTGACATCTGTGAAATCAACACACATCCACCACTTTTCATTACTCTTCCTGACAATAACCACGTTTGATAACCAATTTGGATATTAAACTTCCCTAATGAACCTAACATCCAAAAGTTTCTTTACCTCCTTTCGAATGGTAATCAGTTTCTCAACTAAATAGTTTCATTATTTTTATCGAATAGGTTTATGACCGGTATCTAGGCCCAATTTATTGACCATATCTTCAGTTGGTATCCCCGGCATATCACTCGGTATCCAAGCAAAAATGTCTGAATTTTATCGGAGGAAACTGACAAGCCGTTCTCAAAAAGACTTTGGTAACAAACTTCCTATTTGAACATATCTTTCAGGATCATTGAGATCCAAAGGGATTCGGTCAGTTAATTCTCCAGACTGAGCTTGCTGCAACGTAGTCTCATCACGAAAGTCAAGGCCTTCAACAGGTTGATGAAGAGGTGTTTGAGTGACTTGGGACAGATAATATATCCGTCCGACCATTTGATCTCCGAGGACTTCTCCTATTCCAAATCGTGTAGGGAATTTCATCTGCAGATATGGAATGGAAGTTACTACTCCAAAGGCTATCAAATAAGGACATCCGAGGATTGCATTATAAACCGATGAAAGGTCTACTGCCAATAAGGAAAGAGTCTTGGATGAAATCCTTGGGTAAGTCTCCAGAGTGACTTCAAGCCGTACGACTCCCTGAACTGGTACCGGCTCATCGTCCAGTCCATAGAGGGGTCTTTCAGTTGCTTTCATTTTACTTTTATTAAGTCATAATTTAAAATAAATATCAAGATAAAGTAAATTGGGTGAATTTCTATTATCAACGAACACTCATTTTAGCTAATAGTCCACAGTGCCATCAGAAACGAGTATTGATACAACCAAAGGGTCAGAATGGGAAGAAGTTGCATGACCCATATCCTCAATACTAAAACTAGTAACTTCTTCCCTATTCTCTATCCTTGGTTTTTTTGTTGGCAGCAGTCATCTTAAAACTTTCTCAAGGGTTGTCCTTGGCCGGTTGTGTTGATATCACGCTCACGACTCCATCTACCACTCTATTTCTCGACCGATTGGCTTATGCATCATCTGCTCCACCAGCAGTCTATCCAGATCTCTGCAAGAAGCGGTTGAGGTGACCTTTCTGAATCAACTCTTCAATCTCCACTTGCAACGTCCAACAATTCTCAGTATTGTGCCCTCCGCACCGATGTAATGACAATATTTCGATTGGTCACCACCATCAGGGTTCTTTAAGGCTTTTAGCCACTTGAAAAACTTTTCATCCCGAATCTGCATTAAGATGTTGGTGCAGGAGTCATTCAAGGGAGTCAAGTTTAAAGGCCTGAACTCCCTTTGAGCAATTTGCTCGGAATTCTGTAGCTTTCTTGATTTTTCCTCTTTCCCTCCACCGCCTTCAAGTGAAAATTCTCTTCACGCTCGGGCTTCTTGACTTCATTGGCCGCTTCGGCAGTTATGTACACCCGAGCAATGGCCTCAGCCTCCTTAAAGGTCTGAGGCTCCTTATGTATGAGGTGCTTGAAGAAATTACTTTTCTCCAAAGCAGATAGAAATGCAGTAAGCTTTACTCCATTTGAAAACTTCGGAATCTACCTAACTTCTGCAATAAACCAGTACAAAAAACTTTTCAAACTCTCCCTAAATCCTTGCTTCACACAAGCAAGGTGCCACGATTGCTTCTCTACTCTCCGATTGGAAGCAAAATGGGAGAGGAAGTTTTTTGGTAACTCGCCAAATGATCGAATTGAATTCGTTCACAGTCCATAAAACCAGATCCTCGCATCACCTTTCAATGTCAAGGGAAAACACTAACACATCATCATTTCATCTAAGTCTTGAAGGCTTAAGTGTGTCCGAAAGTGATCCAAATGATCCATAGGATCAGTACTTCCATCAAAGACATCAAGATTTGGCATCTTAAACTTGTGGGGAAGCGGCCTCATCCTGATCTCCACAGGAAATGGTGATCTGTATAGGTCAGCAGTTCCTCCTCCAGCAACATCTCCAAAAACACGCTGCCAAATCTTTTCAAGTTTCTCCTCCATTTGAGGAGCTGTCATCCTTTTTTTGTTGAGATAATCTCTCAACTCGTAAGACATCTGCTCAGACTGAGAAGTTGGATGACTACGACCCTTTAGGGGGAACTCACCACGAGAGGGCCCTGCCTGACACGTGGGCCCTCGTGAATATCGAAAATTTCGCTTCTTAGAGCTATCATCCTGAACTCTGGAACTTAAGCGACCTTCAAGTCGCGATGAAACTTTGTTGCTCGAGGCAACCTAAACCTCAAGCTCATTGTGCTAGCAAACTTGCTTTGAGGGGTGCTTTCTTTCCCTATTCCTTCTCTTGGACATTGCAGTCTAAGAGGTCGAGGATGGAGTCCCCTTTGACCACTCATCCAATAGCAAGCAAATGGGTTGGACGTCTTTTGAGATATCGTTCATCCTCATAGCAAGTGCTCGCACACATGGATCAAGATGGTCATCCATCCTGACCATCTCATTGCCCATAGGAGGGCAATTACCACATAAAGTAGCATCTCTAACAGGGACACTAATTTGTGCTCGGGTACTCACCATACTGAGATTGTTACGTGTGTGAATCAGATTTTTAGTCGATTCCCACAGACAGCGCCAATGTTGCATTCTCAGATTCTGATTGTTGAACGGATTAGGGATCCAAATGCTAAATGAAGTGGGTCCAGTCTTCGTTTGCTTGAATCTGAATCATGTGCAACATAACTGTAAATTAGATGTTAGAGGGGGGCGGAAATTTTTCTCACCGTATATCCTCCGACGTTCAAGTCAGTATCTACCTTTTTAAGGAAGAAATAAGAGGATACAAATTGAAAAATAAATGAATTTTTTAAGTGTGGGAGCTTGCACTTTCCTTGAAGTGTCTTAGAGAGAAAGAGAGTTCTTTTTTGGGTGCAAGAGAGTGTCCCCTTGCCCTGTTGGAAAGAGAGTCTATTTATAATTATCATGGAGCAGTTGACTCTTTCCATCAACTGTCCGAGAAACCGTCCAAGAAACTGTTGAATAAATAGAACTTTATCCATATTTCAGTTTTAGCTGTCCGAGGCAGTTATAATGAGATGGAGAGAAACCGTTCAACCATTATCTTTAGTTTTCAGCTTATCCTCGAATGGATCTTTAGAATGGTCTAAAATAGCTTCTTAGGCTTCTCTGATATATGAGCTAAACTTTGAAAATGGGCTTTCCCATTGGGTCATGGGCGTCAGTATCTATCAGAAGGGGAGTTATATACCCGTATTAAAAGCCATACTAAGTTTGTAAAACCTAACTGATCAAAGTGAGCCTATGTTTGAACTCTCTCGTGTCCTATGGTTTTTAATTTAAAAGGATTTTTTACATAAAATTTAT